>PVKH010031222.1:0-12354 GCA_004027955.1 Chaetophractus vellerosus
CTCCAGGGGTAGGAGGAGAGCAGCTGAAAGAGAGCTCCAGAGTGTGGTGGAGAGGGCAGGAGGTGAGAGGGCAGGAGGTGAGAGGGAGGGGCAGCCCAGCAGGCCCCATCAGCAGTCCTGTGGCAGTAGATCATTAGTCCTTAGCATATCTTAACAGGCCTGGGGCACCGCAGGCAGGAATGGCAATCTTGGTAAGAGGGAGGGTCTGAGAGTTCACATTTGCATTTTGAAAAGATCCTTCCTTGCTGAGTGTGGAGAAAGGTTGGAGTGCAAGGGTAGAAGCCAATTTAAAGTTTACTACAGGGATGCAGGAAAGGCTTGGCCATGGCTTGGCCTGGGGTGCATGGAAGTGAATACTACCTTGGAGGCAGAATTAACAGGACTAAATGGAGATTGTGTAGGCCCACCGGGGGGAGAGGCAACATCAAACTCTTGTTGTACTGCAGGGTGGATGAGGTGGTGTGGCCCAAACAGGGAAGGTGGCAAGCCAAGCACGTTTGGGTGGAGGATCAAGAGTTTGGTTGGTTTCATACATATTGAATTTGAGGTTTTAAAATGCCCAAGTTGTGATGTCATATAGACAATTTTATTTGAATGCCAAGTTCATTATTTTGGGTAAGAATAGCTGTTATTTATTGAGAGTTCAATAAACTGTTTAGGTGTCAACTCATTTCTTCCTCCTATGACAAAGATCCTAGTATTATCCCCATTTTTATAGGAAGCAACTGAGACTCTGAGAAGTAACTTGCCTGGGGTTGTGCACTTAGTAAGTAGATGAGCCTGGATTTGAACCCAGACACCCTGGTGCTAACTCCCACACAATCAACAAGCAATATTTTTAAAATTGCCGATTGTGGAAAGAAGTAAAATCTAGATTACTTAAAATTATAGGATTTTATCTCAACACTCCTTGAAGGCAAACTATCTGTGTGTTCCTGACTTTTCTTCTTATCCATACTCTCCTATATATTTATCTTCATAAATATCTATCTTCCTAAGCAGGATATAAAGTTATAATAGATAATAGCCCCAAAGTACATAATTTGTCATTTCACAGAATTATCACAATTTTTAATAAAAACTGGTCCCATTTTATTGATAAGTAAACTGAAGGGCACAGCAACCTGCAGTCACACAATGAGTGGCATGGCCAGAATAAGATTCACAGTCCTGTTGACCCAAGTCTGGGTTCCTTTCCTTCCGGTTCCACCAGACTGGACATTTAGATTGAACATCCTACACCAAACTGCAGCCCTTAGCATTTTCGTTACTGGAATCCTTTTCTGTCCCGTCTCTTTCTTCAGGGACTATTTTCCCCCCATCTTTGGTAAGGAACGTTGGTCCTACAACCATTCTGTGTAGGAGCATTTTGGAAGGTTGAGGGAAGATCTAAAAATAATTACCCTCTTCCCCTCCCAAGTTTCCAGCTAAGAGGGAAGATGGAGGAGCCAGTAGATTAGAGCCCAAATAGCTCCTCTGTTATTGGTCAAGTTGATGTTGGCAGACGTGGTTCATATCTGTGGATAAGAGGGAGGGAGGGAGAGGGGCCGTGAGGGCGGCTCGTGGGGAGGACCAGTTCCCGGGAAAAGCAGTACCTTCAGATGGCTGCTGCTACGAAAGATCAAACTGCCCTGACTAACTGAAATAAGCTGAAAACAGCTTTCACAGCTGAATTTTCAGCAGTGTACAAAACAACTGAAAACTCAATTCCATGTCAGTTCTCATTTTCACCTCAATCTAGCAGACACATTTCTGTAATATAGGAAATCTTAATTATAACATTTCAAACTTCTGCTAGTTGATCTTTAGCGAACATTTAGCTGTAAGCAGCCCAAAATGTTTTTCAGATTTCCTTTTAAGCGCGTCCTCACTGGACTTTTCTCCAGGCAATAGATGGAACCTAAGACACTTCAAGGCATAAATGCAAAGTGAATTTACAGTCTCTAGTGTTTTTTATTTTTTAAACTTTCAACACAAAGACTCTATTCTTTGACACGATTCTAATGCTTCTCTGTAAAGCACATTTTTGGCTGTAGTAGCAGCAATGAACTCTGGATGACATCTGCACATTATCATCCCGGTGGAAAGGCTAGATTCAGACGCAGGAAGTGGTGGGAGCAGCACGATGCAGTGAGCGAAAGTGCTAACCCAGGACTAGGCAGAGGCGGCCACTCAGGTCATCCCTCTGGGTGTCCCCTGTCTCATCTGTCCAAAGAGCCACGGGGGCTGATGGTCATGGCAGGTGTCCCCTTCTGGCTGAATGAAAATGCAATGTTAAATCACAGCGGCTGCGCTGTGGAAATACTTACGGATTTCACAGTTTGCCCCCACCCAGCCGTGTGGGCAGTGGCAGGTGTAGCCATTGGGCTGGTCCAGGCAGGTTCCGGCGTGATGGCAGGGGTTACTGTCGCATTCATTGATGTCAATGTCGCACTCATCACCTAAGGAGACAGAGAAAGTAGCAATGATACAGCTGCACAAAGATCCAAGCCTCGGGGTCATGCTCTCCAGCCACGGAGCTCAATTTGTTGTTTGTAATAAAGTGCAGAACTCTCACAAAAGTCAAGACAAGGAATCTTTTATTTAAGTAAATCCAAGGGGGGGTTAAAAAAAAGAAACAGTGCTGGTAAAGAATCTCCTTTAGTCTAGTTAACTAGTTAACTGAGGCTGATTTCCATGTCGGAATAAATCTATCTAGAAAAATAGAACTTGGGTTCCTGATTTTACTACAGAGCCTATTTCATTTTGAGTTTCTTCGGCCGAATCTTCCCTATTTTTCTGAAAAGCCATAAAGTCGAACACTCACAGTTTATGTTTTTTGTGGCCAGATATTTGAGTTTGCAAGTCTGGACGCTTGAAAAGGGTCACTATTCTCTGCATAAATGTAGGGCAGAGCTATGTGCATAGTCTGAATCAATCATGAAAACTGACTCCACTTTCCAAATCCCTGTCTGCTTCTAGGGGAACAGAACTGCTCAGGGAAAGATTCACTCCTACCCACCCCCTTAGGGAGAGACAGTTGGGAATTCTGGGGTGAGATGACATTTGAAATAATCTTCTCAGGGAAGTGGTGGCCCGAGGGAAGCTCACACCCACCCCAGTCTGTCTTTGCCCTAAAATGAAGAATGCAATCTCAGGTTGTATGATCTCCAGACCCTGACTAGACCCAGCATTCCAGGTCTTCTTGTCCCCCCTCAGAGAGAATCTGCTTTAAAGGTACAGACCAGAAAGAGGGACAATGTCACGTGATTCAGGCTCCACCTCAAAGGAACTAGCTTGTGAATGAAAGTTACAGGAACAAGTGATTATTATGAATAATACAATTATTATGAATCAATACAAAATGTATATGCTTCTTAAATTTAAAGGCATCTTATTAAAATCCGAATACAAGATACTTCATAGCTAGGCAATCTCTCTGAAAAGTATGAAAATGGGAAAAAGAAATTTTAAAACCACCCCCATTTGCTTAGCTAAACGTAGGAAATGATGAAAATAGTAAAATCCCCAGGACTCCTATAGAAATAGACTAAAGCAAAGGAGTAAAATACTTTGTCCATTTTCAAAAGGCAATATTTCAGTCTTCACACAGATAATGACTTCCGGGTTTATTTAATTAGCATTGAAGTCCTTTCTATCTGCTATTGGCTTACCTTGTGTTTCTAAAACCACCATATGCCACACATAGACCATTTTAGAGGCAAAATCTCACATTAAAATATTTGCCTATTTCATATCACCCTCTTTCCCAACCTGATATCTGGCTATTTTATTTTTAAAGTAAAATCTGTCAAACGCAACATTTACAACTTCTAGGTCTTATTAGGCTGCTTAGAATTCAGTAGTGTCTAACTGAATTTGTTTCCTTCAATAAATACAGTCATTTACGTCAATGGAAAAGACTTGAAATTGATTGCCTCTTACTAACCTATTTCAAAGGTTGTCTTTCTATTACTGGGGCAATCACTGTGAGTGGAAAAGGGCACAGACCAGGCTATTACAAATGGCATTACACGGTAGACCAGAAGAAGAGACACAGAAGCAAGAACGTGCTGAGAAATGTTAAAAGGATGAAATCAAAGACCTTGACAAATATATATACCAGTACTACTCCCTAACCATTTAGGAAAACCACTTAATAGAGGTATTCACTAAGCAATAGCTTTCTTTAGCTGACAATCTGGATACTGCAAATTCCTGGGAAAAAAGGTATCATTATCCCTGCAGGAGTTGCTACAGAAATGGCCTGCCTTTCCCTCCTACTACAGCCTAAGAAAACTCACAAGTCCTACTCTGGTCCACAAAGTTCAATGCCAATGCTGTTCCCTCTAACTCCCTAAATCCTGGGCCATCCAGATCCAATGGTCCAGGGTCCACTCAGTCCTGCTCTGGTCCAGAGCTTCCCGGGGAGGTAAATGCCAAAGTCATGGTCCAGAGCACCCCTAATATGTGAATTGGTCCTTGGATCTCTAAGGGGCTCAAATAAAGCCAGGGGAAGTCCAAGAACCTTAGAATGACCTGTTCTTGGGAACTACTAGTTTGGGAGGATTTTGTAGAAATAGAAAATGGCAGGGAAAAATAGAATGAATTATTTCTGTAGATGTTTAGCAAATATCTAAGACCTAGAATCCCAAGAATGAAGGCATAAAGAGAAGACCAAACCTGTCCCAATCTGGCTTTTACCACCAGAGTGTGCTTAGAGCTGCCATGGGGACTCAATGACACAAGTTATAAACTCCATGCCAGTCAGGGGCCCAATTAGCTAGCAGCTATTTTCCCAGCTTCCGTGCTCCGGCATAACCCTGCATAGATGTGCAGTTCTCATTCTCCTTCAAATTTATTCTAATGGCTTATTTTACAGACTAACACTCCTAACACTTCTAGTTGAGTCAGCTTGAGGCCTCCCATCATTTCCTTTACTGGTGCTGGGCATATGGGGTGACTGATGGAGCCAACCAAGGAAATCTTTAACCAAAAGACTCCTAAAGAGTCTTCTCTACCTTCCTGTGATCAGGCTTTTTGCCTAGACAAAGTGTTTGAAGATTTATAATGAATTATGGAGAGTAAGTTTGGTTTCAATCATGTTTTCCCCTATTGAGAACACTATATTTTATATGCATTTCTTCAAACCTCTAATATTCCATTTCCATTCCATGTGCATTCTAACTTATTTTATTAGAAGAGCTTTTAGGATACGGAATTATCTTTCTTCACAAACCATTGCTTTAATAAATCTTTACACTTTTACCGACTTAAGCCAGTTGACTTTCTAATTGACTTGAGTACCTTTTTTTAAAAATTTTGAGTTGAAGAAAACTCAATTACTTTTAAATTAATGTTGTGCTTGAATACCACTTATGAAGAGAATACAAAGTGAAATTTCTACTTCAGTAAGGGTAGATATCAAGGTCTGAACTTTAAATCTTTTATGATTTTACTCTACTACTTTTTAAAAGGCAATAGGTATAGTAATTGCATTTGTTAGTACTTAAATTTACAAGTATACTGTTTAATTCAGTATCCCTTCCTCAAGTAAATGAGGAAATGAAAAAAGACCAAAGAAAAAAATATATCTAAAATCATACCATGGTCAGTAAATTCTTAGGTTAATAAAACCCACACTGAATGACATCAATGATATAATCATTATAATCATAATACCTAGTATTTAATGCATGCCTATTAGATGACAGGCAACAGTCTGGGAGCTTTAACGACAACATCTTTAAACTTTGTAAGGGTTTCATTCCAGGTGAAATGAATAAAAACATTTAGTTGGAACTTATTTGACCATGATAGAGTAACTGGACCCAGTCTTCCCTTCCCGTTGTAAACAACTAGAAAATTGGACAAAAAAATTGAAAAGACACTTTTAGACATAGAAAACAGCAGTGTACAAATGTAATTGCTAAGAAAGGGGAATTCAAACAGATGAGCCCCGTGATCATCCTGGCTTTCCGCCTGGAGCCAATTTAGAGCACAATGGATTCACCGAAGTGAGGAGACAAAGATTGGAGTTCGCTGAGGCCAAGATGGCTGTAATTTATTTGGAAGTACTACCACAGAAGAGATAGCCACTCAGAAAAAGACCAACAGAAATATGCTGCAACACCTTGTGTTTGTTGCTGAATACTAAGTTGTGCATGAGTAAGATAAAACTCATGAGGTTTGGCAAAAAAAACAAAACAAAACAAAAAAAAACAAAAAAAAAAACAGAAACAAAAAACTACTGGAAGCTTAGAGATAGTTCCCAAAGCATTCAGGGGACTGGGAATTATTTGAGTTCTGACAAGCCAGAGTTGAAATACCACACTGATCACCCAGGGTATTTAGTAAGGATGAAAAGGTCATACCTCAGTAGTAGGGCATATCTAACCCTAAAATAGAGGTTACCCTAGACTGACCCTAAAAACATAAATATTATTCTTGAAGGGATCAAACCAGTCTGCAAGCAACTTACCAGTCTGCCACAAAAAAAGGCCAGCACTCTTTTAGAAAGATAACAAAAGTCAGTAACTCAAGAACATAACAATGACAATGGCCAGTATACAACAAAAAATTGTTATCATGCAAGAAGTAGGAATGTGTAACCCATAACCAAAAGAAAAATCAGTCTACAGAAACAGATCTAGAAATAACAGTGATGATGGAATTAACAGACTTTGCTTAAAATGTGAATGAAACATGAACATAACGAGGAAAGAAATGGAAAAATACGAAAAAAAACCCACACAAAAAAACCTACATCAAGCTTCTAGATATAAAAACTACAATATCTAAAATGAAAAAAAAAATCTCTGAGTAGTCTTAACAGTAGATTAGATACTGCAGAAGAAACCAGCAGTAAATTAAAAAACAGCAATAGAATCTATACAAACTGAAATTCAGAAATAAAAAATAATATTTTAAAACACAGAACACAGACTCAGTGACCTGTGGGACAATATTAAGAAGCCTAACACACATGTACAGTCCCAGAAAATAGGGTGGGGGTAGGGAGAGGTGGGAAAACAGAAAATAAATATTGGAAGGACTAATGGCCAAACTCTTCCAAATTTGATGAAAATTATAAATCCACAGATCCAAGAATTTTAAAAAAATCCAAGCAGGAAAAAAAAAAAAAAGAAAACCACACCAAGGTCTATCATAATCTATTTGTTAAAAATCAGCATTAAAGAAAAAATATTAAAAACAGTCAGAGAGAGATGTCTACTTCCAGAAAGAGGAAGTAAACATAGTTTTCCTTGCTAAGTTCAGATAAAAACTTTGGACATTATTTGTTTAAAATAATAATAATAATGAGACTCTGAAAGTTTGAAAGAAGGTGGCAGACTGGCTAGGGAACTTGGAACCCAAGGAATTACATTGTAGTGATGAGTTCCCTGGATTTTCTCTTTGCTTTATATATTGTAGACATGGAACTGAAGAAGCTGACAACCCCAAAACAACAATGGGCACAGACACAAAAGCTTCAATGAAAACTTTCTCTCTCTAGCCAAAGGACCAGGATAGGGGAAACCTAGCAAGACAGAAACCTGCTCTATGCCTGCCAAACACCACAAAAATAGCCTGTGGTTCTACTCCACCCACACAAGCATAGATGGAGTGGGGAGCTGAGGTTTCCACTCTTGTCAGGCTGTAACAGGGTGGGACCAATATCCCTACTAGACTGGTGTAAGAGAAGGCTGAGTAGAAAGCCAGGACTTTCATCCCCATCAAGTGGTAACAACCCTCAGCTATGTCTGTAAAGACCATGGGGGTAGGCGCAGCAGTAATGAGTTGCCCCTTCTCCTCCACACTGTAGTGCTCTCAGAGGAGGTCTAGTGAAGAGTTAGAACTTTTAACACCACCCAGCAATAATGAAGATAATCTCCCACCATGATACTAGTTGAGGCCACATGGGGAGCAACAACAAGGCAGTCCTACCCCTCTCAGCCAGGGAGGACTGAGCCAGAACTCCATCCCTGGCCCAGCATATTGAGTGGGAAACCGGAACTTCTACTCCCTTTAGTCAGTAATGAGGTAACCCCCTACACTTCCCTGCCAAAGTGGTATCAGAAAAAAAAAAACAAGCTAAAACAGAGGATTTAAATAAGATCTAGAGTCTCATAACATAATATTTTACATGTCCAGGTTTCAATTCAAAATCACTCATATCAAGAAACAAAAGAATTTCAAAAGTATTGAAAACAATCAGTTCCTGTCAACACTGAGATGACAAATGTTTGAGGGAGCAGAGTAATCTCTATGTACCTATTGGGGTGTCTGTATGCCCCTGCCAATTTATCAGATGGCAGCCTGAAAGACTGAACCAAGAATCTTGTCTCTGAATATTCACAGATAAACAGAAACAGAGAGTTTGTACCAAAAAGACTGGCTTTGTAAGAAATACTGAAGGGAGTGCTACAACCTGAAAAGAAAATACAGGAGAGAGAGGCTTAAAAGAGAGTCTAGAAATGAAGAATATATCAGTAAAAGTAAGTAAAAGTGTAGAAAGAGTGATGAAAATAAGATATGACAGATAAAATTCAAAGGCCAAAATGGGTGAAGTAAGAACTGCCTTTACAATAATAATACTGAATGCTAAAGGATTAAACTTTCCAATCAAAAGACACAGACTGGCAGAATGGATAAGAAAATATAAGCCATCTATATGCTGTCTACAAGAGATTCACCTTAGACCCCAGGATACCAATAGATTGAAAGTAGAAAGGCTGGAAAAAGATACTCCATGCATGTAGTAACCAATAAAAACCTGGAGTAGCTATACTTTTCAGATTAAATAGGCTTTTATAGTAAAGCTGTTATTAGAGACAAGGAAGGACATTATATATTAATAAAAGGGTCAATTCACCAGGAAGAAATAAGAAGCATAAATGTATATGCACCTAACCCATGTGCCCCAAATCATATGAGGCAAACACTTGCAAAACTACAATAGCTAGAGACTTCAATACACCACTTTCATAACTGGATAGAACATCTGGGCAGAGGATCAATAAAGAAAAAGAGAGTTTGAATAATATAATAAATTAACTAAATCTAACATAAATATACAGAACATTGCACCACCAAAGAACAGGATATACATTCTTCTCAAGTGTTCATAGATCTTTATCCTGGATAGACCATCTGTTGGGTCACAAAACAAATCTCAATAAATTTAAAAAGACTGAAATTATATAAAGCACCTTCTCTGATGATAATGGAATAAAGGTGGAAATCAACAACAGGCAGAAAAGGGGAAAATTCGCAAATATATGGAGATTAAACAACATACTCTTAAATAATCAGTGGGTCAAAGAAGAAATTGCAAGAGAAATCAGTAAATAGCTTGAGACAAATGAAAATGAGAATACAACATATCAGGGCCTATGGGGCAAGGCAAAGGCAGTGGTGAGAGGGAAATTTATAGCCCTCAATGCTTACATTAAAAAAAGAACTAAAATCTGTGACCTAACAACACAGATGGAGGAACTTAAAAAGAACAGTAAACTGACCCCGAAACAAGCAGAAGCAATGAAATAATAAAGACCAGAGCAAAAATAAATGAAATAGAGAGAAAAAAAAAACCCACAAGAGAATTAAAACCAAAAGTTGGTTCTTCTAGTAGATCAACAAAATTGACAAACCCTTAGCTAGACTAACAAAGAAAACAAGAGGGAAGATGTAAATAAATAAAATCAGAAATAAAAACGGGGACATTATTACTGAACCTACAGAAGTAAAACAGATAACAGGATACTATGAAGAAGTGTACACCAACAAACTAGACAATGTAGATGAAATGGACAAATTCCTAGGAACATACAAATGACCTACACTGACCCTATAGAAATAGAAGACCCAACAAACCAATCACAAAGAGATTGAAAGAGTCATCAAACAACTCCCCAAAATGAAAAGCCCAGGACCAGATGGCTTCACAGGTGAATTCTACCAATCCTTTAAATATTTAATACCATACTAAAATTCTTCCAAAAAAATTGAGCAGGAAGGAAAGCTACCAAACTCTATCTATGAAGCCAATACCACTAATACCAAAGCCAAATAAAGATATATGAAAAAAGAAAATTACAGACCCATATCCTTAATGAATATAGATGCAAAAATCCTCAACAAAAGCCCACTAATCAAATCTAACAATACATTAAAAGAATTATTCATCATGATCAAGTGGGTGTTAAACCAAGCATGCAAGTGTGGTTCAACAGTCAAAATTCAATCAGCATAAGACATCGCATTAATAAATCAAAGAATAAAAATCACACGATCATCTCGATAGATGCATAAAAGGCTGTGACAAATACAGCATCCTTTCTTGATAGGAACACTCTGAAAGATAGGAATTAAAGGAAACTTTCTCAATGCGATGAAGGGAATATATGAAAAGCTCACAGCTAACATCATGCTCAAAGGTGAAAGACTGAAAGCTTTCCTGTTGAGATTGTACATAAAACAAGGATGCCCAATGTCAACATTATTGTTCAATATAGTGCTAAAGGTTCTAGCTAGAGCAAATCAGGCTAGAAAAAGAAATAAAAGGCATCCAAATTGGAAAAGAAGTAAAACTTTTGCTGTTAACAGATGATATGATCCTATACCTAGAAAAGTCCTGAAAAATCTACAGCTAAGCTACTCGAGCTAATTAACAAGTTCAGCAAAGTGGCAGGATACAAGATTAATATGCAAAAATCAGTATTATTTCTATACAGTAGTAATGAGCAATCTGAGGAGGAAATCAGGAAAAATTCCATTTACAACGGTGACTAAAAGAATCAAATATTTAGGAATAAACTTAACCAATGACTTTTAAAGCACTTGTGTTCAGAAAACTATAACACACTGCTAAAATATCAAAGAAGACCTAAATAAGTGGAAGAACCTTCTGTATTCATGGATTGGAAGGTGAAATATCATTAAGATGTCAATTCTACAAAATTGAAATACAGATTCAATGCATTTTATCCCAATAAAACTTCCTACAGACTTTTAAAAAGAAATGAAAAACCTGATTATCAAATTTATTTGGAAGGGTAAGGGCCTCTGAAGAGCCAAAAATATCTTTAAAAAGAAAGAAGTGGGAAGACTCACTTCTGGACTTTAAATTATATTACCTAGATACAGTGGTAAAAACAGTATGGTACTGGCATAAAGATAGATAGTTTGAGCAATGGAACCAAATTGATGATTCAGAAACAGACCCTCACATCTATGGTCAAGTATTTTTGACAAGCCCATCAAACCCACCCAGCTGGGGCAAAACAGTCTATTCAACAAATGGTACTGGAAGAACTGGATATTCATAGCCAAAAGAAAGAAATAAGACCCCTATCTCAAACCTTATACAAAAATTAACTCAAGATGGATCAAACTCCTAAATATAAAAACTAGAACCATAAAACTTCTAGAAGAAAATGTAGAGAAACATCTTCAAGACCTGGTGGTAGATGGTGTTTTCTTAAATCTTATACCAAAAGCACCTAGCAATGAAAGAAAATTGGATAAATGGAACCTCCTTATACTTAAACACATTTGTGCTTCAGAGGACTTTGTTCAGAAGTGAAAAGGCAGTTCACTGAATGGGAGAAAATATTTGGAAACCACATATTCAATAAGGGTTTAATTTCTATACTATATAAAGAGATCATACAACTCAACAATAAAAGGGCAAGGAATCCAATTAAAAAGTAAGCAAAAGACTTAAATAGATATTTGCCCCAAAAGGAAATACAATGGCAAAAAAGTACATGAAAAAAAAGTTCAATATCACTAGCTATTATTAGGAAAATACAAATTCAAACTACAATGACATATTATCTCATACCTCATAGAATAGCCATTATTTTTTTTTAAATCACAGAATACAATAAGTCCTAGAGAGAATGAGAAAAATAGGAAAACTCCTTCATTGTTGCTGGGAATGTAGACTGGTGTACCCTCTGTGGAAGGCAGTTTAGCAGTTCCTCAGGAAGCTAAATATGATTGCCTTATGATCTTGCAATCTCTCTACAGGAATATATCCAGAAGAACCTAAAACAGTGGCATAAAAAAACATTTGCACACTGATGTTCACAGTGGTATTATTCGCAATTTCCAAAAGATGGAAACAACCGAAGTGTCCCATCAATCGATAAATGGGTAAACAGAATGTGGTATATACATGTGAGGGAATATTAAGCTGCTGTAAGAAGAACGGAAATTGGAACTCACAATAACATGGATGAACCTTGAGGACATGATGCTGAGTGAAATAAGCCAGACACAAAAGGACAAATATTGTATGTTCTCAGTAATATGAAGTAAATATGAAGAATAAATATATGGAGTTAAACCCTAGAGTATAGGTTACTA
>PVKH010031223.1:0-12361 GCA_004027955.1 Chaetophractus vellerosus
AAGTGCAAACAATAAGTGGGAGGGGAGAAATAAAGAAAATAAATATTAAGAAAAAACATTGTCTGGCAGAATGGATAAGAAAATATGAGTCGTTTATATGCTGTCTACAAGAGACTCACCTTAGACCCAAGGATACCAATAGATTGAAAGTAAAAGGCTCGGAAAAGATATTCCACACATGCAGCAACCAAACAAAAAAAAAAAAATGCTGGAGTAGCTATACTTACATCCGATGAAATAGACTTTAAAAGACACTAGTAATGTACAACCTGAGAAGGAAATCAGGGAAAAAATTCCATTTACAATAGTGACTAAAAGAATAAAATATTTAGGAATAAACTTAACCAAGGATGTAAAACACTTGTATTCAGAAAACTACAATGCACTGTTAAAAGAAATTTTAAAAGACCTAAACAATTGGAAGAACATTCCATGCCCATGGATTGGAAGACTAAATATCATTAAGATCTAAGTTCTACCCAAATTGATATATAGATTCAATGCAACTCTGGTTAAAATTCCACCAGCATTTCTTAAACAGATGGACAACACAACTATCAAATTTATTTGGAAGAGTAAGGGGTCCTGAATAGCCAGAAACATCTTAAAAAAGAAAAGTGAAGTTGGAGGACACTGACTTCCAGACTTTAAACCATACTTCCTAGCTACAGAGGTAAAAACAGCATGGTACTGGCATAAAAATAGATACCTAGACCAATGGAACCAAACTGATGGTTCAGAAACAGACCCTCACATCTGCGGTCAAGTGATTTTTGACAAGCCTGTCAAATCCACCCAGCTCAGGCAGAACAGTCCATTCAACAAATACTGCTGGGAGAACAGGATATCCACATTCAAAAGAAAGAAAGAGGACCCCTATCTCACACCTTATACAAAAATTAACTCAAAATAGATCAAAGACCTAAATATAAAAGCAAGAACCATAAAGCTTCTAGAAGAAAATGTAGGAAAACATCTTCAAGACCTGGTGGTACATGGTAGATTCTTAAATGAGATAAGAGGAGGGCTGAGAAGGAAGACTGATGCTTAATGTATATAGAAGTTTTAATTAACTTTACTGTAAAAGTGTAAAAATGTATAGAGTTGATGGTGACACATTACAGTGAATAACAGCTGGTTTATAAATGGGAATGTGGCTGGAAAGGGTAGTCTGGGGATATAAATTTCAATTGAAAGAAATCTAAATAATAATCTAGGGACTGAAAAACACAGTGAACCCAGAGGTAGATGAGAATTGTGGTTGATGGTACAAATGCAGGAATGTCCTTCTGTGAGCTAGAGTAGATGTACGTCACTATTGCAAGATGGTGGGAATGTGGAAAAGCATGGGAAAAATATAACTGGAGTGACCTATGGACTTTGGTTAACAACAATACTATAATATTCATGCTTCTATGTCAAAGATGTACTGTGTTGATAATAGAGGAGTATGAAAAAGTGTGCCAAATGTATGCTATGGACCATGGTTGGTAGTAATAGTCTGATGCTTTTATCTCATAATCAGTAATAAATGTTCCACCACGGTGTGGTGTGTTGATGAAGGGGTGTAATATGGAAATTCTACATGTGTGCATGATTGTTTTATAAGTTCACAACTTCTGCAATAAAAATATATTTTTTAAAAAATAGGATGGGTTAGGGGAAAAGTACACCAAATATAAGATATGGACTATAGTTACTTATAAGATTTTGATGATATTCTTTCATAATTTGTGACAAATGTCTCATAACAATGCAAGGTGTTTGGTGGTGGATTGATGTATGGGACTCCTGAATGATGTGATGCATGTTTGTTTTGTAAGTTCACAGCTTTTACTATACATTTATTGTTTATATATGTTCATGTACGGATGACATTAAAAATAACAATAATAATAGGGTGGGGTTGGGGAAAAAATAAACCAAATGTAAGATACTTTGGTTAGTAGTAATACTTTGAGGATGCTCTTTCATCATTTGTTAACACAATGTTGCATTTCACAACAATGCAATGTACTGGTGGTGGGGTGAGGTATGGGAGCACTATATGACGTTATGCATGTTTAACTTTTACTACACACTTATTGTTTATGTATGTTTATATATGAGTGACATATTTCTATAAATTTTTTTAAAAAACTGATTATAGGAAAAAACAAAACAAAATACAAATAAAAATTTAAAAAAATAAATTGGTTTGAGTTGTCTGGTTATCCTTGCCCAACTCTCTCTCCTCTCCTCTTCCTCCTGCTCTTCTTCCTCTTTCTTTTTCTCCTTCTCCTTCAGCCAGCCATTTTCTCCTAGAGAATTCATCAAAACCTTCATCAGAGTTCCCACCTTGAGACCTACCCTAAAGAAACTGGACTTGCCAATCCCCACAGTCATGTGAGCTACTACCTAAAATATCTTATAATATAATATATACTCTGTCATAGATAGGTAGATATAGAGGTGATAGTTATAGCAATGATAGATATAGATATATAGATATAGACATAGATATAGACATAGAAATAGATATATAGCTATATAGATATATAGATGATACAGACACAGTTATATCGTGTTGGTTCTGTTTTTCTGGAGAACCCTGACTAATACAATCCCCTTAGTAATTCTCTTCAATAACATTGTTGGATAAACAGTGAAGGTAGTACTAACCCAATTTCCGTAAGTAAAAGACTAAAAGTTATAACTCACCAGTAATGAAAGCAGGCCTAAAATCCAGTTCTCCAAGCTTTTTGTACAAATCTTCTACACCACATTGCCTCCCCATGCAACATTTGTTAAATACAGGATTCTCCCTATCTTATTGAGGTCAACACAGTTGACCATGAAAACCACTTTAAAAACATCACTTTTGCCAATTCATAAGTTTCAAGGGAAAAATTATTTCCCCTCAGAGTCTGTGCACATTCAGGACCTTCAATTATTCGAACTCATATTTTCACAGTCAGACTTCCTAATTCCACCAAGATGAATCTACCACTTATCACAACAGCATGAGAGAACGTGGCAAACACAAACTCACTGAACAAGGGTAATTAATATTATTTTATGAGATACCATAATTCTGAAAAAAAATGCATTAAAATCAAATCCCTATATAGCTCCTCTGATTTACAACATTAGTATGCAGGTACGACAGTGGGCTTGATAATCCGTGGAAATACATTAATGTTTTTGGGTTTTATTTTGCTTTGGAAATATCTTTGGCATTCTTTTAAAAGCTGAGCACTCATTTTATTTGCCCCTTGGAAGTTAAAAACACACAAATATTATACGTATGAATTCCCACTGCAAGAGATGCAGATAATACAGAATCCAGGGAAATAAGTGAATGCTCTTTTTCACATCCACCTACCACGGGTAATAATGTGAATAACCAGTTTGCATGTCTCTGTTTGCATAAATATGTGTACAGATATTTGTAAACAATAAATTAGATACGTGAAGGTGCTGTATGTATTATCTGGCAACTTGATTTTATTCTTCTGTTCTTAAAAATATGTATTGAGATCTGGTGTGCATGTGTGTATGTGTGTGTGCACATGTGTGTGCATACATACACTTAAGGTTTCAAACCACTGCCTTCTACTCCATGAAATGAATATGCCAAAATGAATTTACTGATGGATATTTTGGTTGTTTCTGGTTTTCAGTTCATACAAACAATGCTGCCAAAACATCCTTATATGTGCACTTTTCTCCAGCTCTGAGCATATAGTTTTTTTAGAATACATTTCAAGAAGTAAAATTGATGGAGTCAAGAGAATACCTATCTTAAGTGTTGTCAGATTCTTGTCAAATTGGCATTCACAAAAATTTAAACAATTTATATTCTCAGTCATGTAAGACTACTTGTTTAGTCACCCTCACCAAAATGGTATATAATCAACATTTAGAAATTCTCTCCAATCTCATGCATGACAATGGTGATTTTGTTGTAAATTACTTCTCTGCTATCACCATCATGCCAAAACATCTCTGGAGAGGAGTGCTAATAACGGTGCTGTGTATCCTTGGACAAGTTACTTAACCTCTTTGTGCCTCAGCTTTGTCACCTGTTAAAGAGGGATGATAACAATACCTACCGCACAGGGTGCTTGTGATTGAATGAACTGATAGATGCAAAGAGCTAGAGCAATGCCCGACACATACTATGTACAGTACCATATATAATGTTAAATATTACTGCTATTGTTTCTGTTGTTATTGTTAGCATAAGCATGTCCTCTGGGAATTCCTGCATATTTGGTACATTTTGCCTTTTTTTCAGTGTTATTGTGTCCCTTTTCATTTTCGTTGATTCGGTCAGTGAACACATATTTAACGAATGCCTACCATGTTCTGGGGATACAGAGAAGAGGGGGAAAATTAAGTGGTCACTCTCAGGGAACTTACATTCTAGTAGGGAGGCAGATTATAAAAGGACAAACATATAAATGTATACTGCTTTGCCAGGATGTGTTTGTGAACCTGGATAGGGGTGATAGAGTGTTATTTCGGGGTGATAGAGTGTTATTTCAGATAGTGCAATCAAAGAGTCTCTGTGATGAGAGGACATTTAGTAAAGACCTGAAGGAAATGAGCACCAAGGGTGAGGGATCAGCAAGCACAGAGGCTCTGAGACAGGAATGTAGTTCGCATGTTCAAGGAATAGCACAAAACCAGCATGGTGGTGCAGAGAAAGTGGGGGGAGTGCAAGAGACATGCCAGCTGAGAGAAGCCAGATTCTGAATGTCCTCATAAGCCAAAAGGAGGAATGTGAATTTTATTATAAATGCCTAGGGAAGCCAGAGCATTGGCTTCTGAATTGCTAAAATCCTCTCCAGCACGGAGGGGGACTGAAACTTTATGCATACCGAAGCAGATACCTCAAATGTGGCCATAAACAGTGTCACTTCCCACTGAGCAAAGCTCAAGGAACAAAGTCCACATCAGCAATTGGAGCTTCCCTCACCAACTCAGGCCAAGAGGCAAAGCTGAAGAGTTGTGGAACCATCCCCCTGTCTCCTGCCCCACCCGACCCTCACCCCCCTTTTTTTAAACCACAAAGCTTGACTCAAAGCATTTTTTCCTCTCTGATACACAGGACCCTTGCCAGCTTATAGAGTAGGTGCAGAAACCCTGGCCAAATTCAGTCACAGGAACGATGAAGAAGGTCTGCCCCCTGAGCACAAAGAGCTGAGCAGAGCTGCTTGCAGCTCACGTCACCCCCAAGGCAGCAAGCCTACCTCTGCAGATGGTCCCGTTCCCCACGTAGCCTGGTTTGCAGGTGCAGCTGTGTCCCTGGACAGTGTTGGTGCAGATGGCATTCTTGTCACAGTTGTGCTGCCCACTGCCACATTCATCGTGCTCTGTTTGCAGGGCAAGAGAGAAAGAGAGGTGTCTTTTCTTAAGTTGGAATTGTTGGGTGTTAGACTTGTTAGCTGGAATTCACCAAGTAAGAGTGATAGTGACTACCATGTTTGGGGCACTTGCTCTGTGCCTAGCATTTTCTAAAGAAAATAATGTGGTTGGAACCTCAACAACTCTAAAAGATAGATGTTACATCCCTACTTTGCAGGTAAAAAAACCTGAGTCTCAGAGAAGTCAGGAGACTTATATGAAGCCACACAATTGCTAAGTGCTGCCCTAAGGTCATTGCTCTTCCTCTTCTCAAAGGGTTTCCACAGAGCCTCCAAGGAAGTGATTCCTAACCCAGGACCATTTTGTACACCCTTCCCCATCCTCTCAGGGGGCTTTTGACAATGTTTGAAGATATTTTGGATTGTCATGACCTAGGAGGGGAGACACTACTGGCATCTAGTGGGTGGCGGACAGGGAAGTTACTAAACACCCTACAATGTGCAGGACAGTGCCCCACAGCAAAGAATTAACCAGCCCAAAATATCAACAGTGCTGAAGTTGGGTAATCATGCTCTAAGATTAAAACAAAACAAAACAAAACAAAGCAAAAGAAGCAAATCAATAAAAGTAATTCCATGGCTTCTTTGGGCTAAAGAGGGTAAAAACTAAAGAGGAAGGCCCAGCTAATGTAGCCTTGGCAAAGGAGTATTTACCAAATAGTATTTCCAAAGTAGTAGCACTGGCCAAGGGCAATAGTGGTGAACAGAGTTGTGCTGTGAGTAGGAAAGGGTTCTGCTCTCAGGACTCT
The DNA here is from genome assembly GCA_004027955.1 of Chaetophractus vellerosus. Lineage (NCBI taxonomy): Eukaryota > Metazoa > Chordata > Mammalia > Cingulata > Chlamyphoridae > Chaetophractus > Chaetophractus vellerosus. Next base: position 6,161 of record PVKH010031223.1, read on the forward strand.
GTTTAAGGACCATCAACAATTAACTCCAATTTCCTATGCAGTTCATTTTTGTAGGGTTTAGAATTCAACCTCTGGGTTAATGTCTGATACATATTATTATTGTAATATATATTTAAATAGCCATGGCTCTTTTAATCCACAAGATGGGAGGTAGTGGTGGTGGAACAGATCTAACTGCAAATGGACTGAAAGATTCAAAATTAGAAACCACCATTTCACGGAGTACTAGGTTTTCCTTTCATAATCAGGAAATTTAAAGAGTCATCCAAATGACTACTCTATGAATAAGCAAATATGGGCAAGTTCATATTGTTTCTTCCCTTAGCTTCTGCTAGTATATTTACGAAGACATTTTAAAAAATATTTTTATAGCAATGCTACAAATTACTCCGTTAACACAAGACAATAAGTACAAAAACGATAAACCTGTTTTGGTCCATGGTAATACTCCCCCAGAATTTTTGTTCCTCCCTCAATTTTGGGGGATTTGGGAAGATGTCCACGCTGACTGCTTCAGGCTAAGAGGGGACTTAGTATTATGCGGCAGAGGAAAGGAATTGTTTTGCTTGCAGTGGAAGATACTCCTTGTTTTGGGGATGGGACGTGTCCATCATCATCTTTTTTGTTATTTGTTCAGGGCAAACCTGAAGAACTAGAGAGGAGTTGGCCACAACTCTGCTGGGTTTCAGGGTACAGCCAGCTTATGAATAATCTGAGGATTTAAGTCTCTGAGAGAGATATTTAATAGGTACACTGAGAATTATAGGTTCAAATAAAAGGAGTAGGAGAATCATGATTAGGGGGATTATAAATGAGTATAACTACGTTATATTGGGGAGATCGATCTTCATGTATTCCCAAACAGGGTCTGCTGAGAAGGTGCTGATTTCATAAGGCTGTGTCCCTTGCTTCTGGTGTCTGGATGTCTCGCAAGCCTTCAGGGGCACTTTGGTTTGAGGCTTTGTTTACGGTGGCAGTTTGTGAAATCTGCCTGAGACCTGCATAACTACAACCCGGAATGACCCCCCAACTCACTTTGAAATCTCAGCCATAAAAACTCTGTTTGGTCAAGGTCTTTTTCCAAATGCATCACTGGTTAACGCTTGGTAATAATCCCTCAGTGACAGGAAGGCTCATCCCCAGAATCATGCCCTACTTTGGGGGGAAGGTAGTAAGTTTATTTACAGAGTTTGGCTTAGAGATAGGCCACATTTGAGTAACAAGTAGGTTTTCAGGAGGTGACTATTAGGCATTAATTTTAATTAGGCTTAGTTTCATGATTACAGGAGTAAAGTTTAAGTGCAAGCATTAAGATAAAGTGTTTGGCATATTATCTGTTTTCTTTTATTAGGTAACCTTATATGTTACTTAGAAAATTTAAGAAGAAAGATCAACTAGGGTTATTTAAATCATAAAAGGTTATAAAACAAGAGCTGAAATCCCAGCTAGAATCCCCAAAGAAATAACACTAATTGCAACAAAAACTAAAGCTTCAATATAGTTTAAGTGAACTGTTAAATCAATGTAACAATCAATTAAAATATCACCCATATTCATTAATTTTAATTTTAATTTCCCCAACAGGGTCCAAGTAATGAGAAAGGTTAAATCCTGAAAATTAGAGCTAGTTTGGTCATCCCTCATGCAGTTATGTTAAAGGTAAAGCACACACATGCATCTGACTTTTGATTTAACACCTTGGATTTTCCAAAGAAAATTTTCCTTTAGGCTTTAAGTGCAACCAAAACTGTTAGTGAAAAATGTGCACAATTTAGCAAGCAGTGAGAAGGGAAGGGAAGATTTATGAGGACACACTTTTAGTCTGTGCTGAAGTCATCATCAACACGCTCCAGAAATAGCATAACCCTGTGTCTGTCTAATCAAATTTACAGCCTTTCAAGCATTTGGTATGTGCAGGTGCAATCACAGATGATGTTAGGGACACAAAGAAGTCTAAGAATATAGACTTGGACTCCAGGTGTATACCATCTCTTTATTTAAATTCAATTAATAAACTATTATTAGGATCTGTGCTGGGAATACATAGATGAGTAGATAGGCTCTTGGCTCGCATGAACATTTAATAGGGGCCACCAAATGACAATATGTAATTAACTAGAACAAAGGGGAGAAATGGTAACTATTAGAAGGTCACCTTATATTTTGTCATACAAGCAGGACATATTTTAGAGGGAAAGGGGGTCCCACTAAAAATTATGCTGGGATATCAGGCCTAAGTCAAAATGACCTAGGCAAATGGGCATGGGTAGTCATTTTAGATAAGTGGAAAAAAGATATAATGGAGGGAAGAAATTCCTTCTAAATGGGGAGAAAATATAATAATAATGAAAATAAGAATTATTGTTATGCTGGATAATATTTACTGAGTACTCATCAAGCATTAATGATAATTCCTAATGCTTTCTCCTTCCTTCTCCCTTCCCTCCACAGAATGTCTCAGAAGGACTCTAACAAATCTGTCTCTGTAATATTGATGCAGGCATCAATAGCCATTATCAATTGACAAACTGGCTTTCATAGTGAACTAATAAGGACCCAAACAAGTTACAAAAATTGTCATTTTAGCTGTGGCAGCAAATATTCCATGTTTTGGGTCTAGCTGGCTCATGGCTTTACCTTGTTCAAAGTAGCATCTTATGAATCCTAAACAATTGTTACAAGGACCCCACTGGGATATGTCAACCAGGTCTTATCAGTCACAGTTTACAGACAAAGAAACAAGTGGTTAGAGCACTTAAGAGACTTTTCCAATAAGTACATAGATAATAAGTTATATGTATGGAACTCAAACTCTCATCTCTTCTTTCCTTCTCCTAGGTTCAAAGGGAATTTCTAAGAGTGTACTACACTAACAGTGGAGTTAAATTTTTTTAACTTTTTATTTTGAATCAATTATAGACTCAGAGAAAGTGTCAAAAATAGTACAGTCACATGTGCCCCCAAATGGTGACATCTTATGTAGGTATAGTGCAATAACAAAACCAGAAAACCAATGTTGGTATACTACTGTGAGCTAGTACACAGACCTTATTCAGTTTTCACTAGTTTTAAACTGCATTCATTTGTGCATGTGTGTATAGTTCTAAGTAATCTTATTCCATGTATACATCTGTGTAACCACCATCACAATCAAGATATGGAACGGTTTCATCACCACAATGGAATTCCCTCATGCTATCTCTCTGTTTTTACATCTACTGGCCACTCTGCTATACTTTCCCAGCTCCATTCCTGTCCCCTGAACACCACTAATCTCTTCTCTAGCTCTACATTTTTGTAATTTTTAGAATGCTATATAAATGGAATTAACCTTTTTGATATTGACATTTTTCACTAAGTATAATGCCTTTAAGTTCTGTGCAGGGTGTTGCATATCTCAATAGTTCATTTTGTTTCATTGGTGAGGAGTATTCTATTGCATGAGTGTCCCAGAGTTGGTTCAACCTTCCACCCATTGAAGGACAACTGGATTGTTTTTAGTATTTTGTCGTTGGGAAAAAAGCTGCTATGGACATTTGTATACAGGTTTTTGCATGAATGTGTTTTTATTTTTAAGTGATAAATGTCCAACAATGTGATCACAGGGTCCTATGGTAAGTACATGTTTAGTATGGTAAGAAACTATAAAATTATTTTCTAAAATGACTGTACTATTTTACATTACCACCAGCAATGTGCAAGTAATACAGTTTCACTGCATCCTCACCAGCATTCGGTGTTGTCACTATTTTTTATTTCAGTCATTCTGGATGTATAATGAGACTGCATTGTGCTTTTAATTTTCATTTCTTTAATAATTTATAATGATGAACATCTTTTGATGTGCTTATCTGTCCATCTGTAATTCCTCTTTGTTAAAATATATGTTTATGTTTTTTTGCCCACTTTATGATTGAATTGATTTTTATTTATGATTGAATTTTGAGAATTCTTTATATATTCTAAATATTAAGGGCTTTGTCAGATATGTGGTTTCCAAATATTTTCTCACAATCTGTAGCTGGTCTTTTCATTCTTTTTTTGTTTGTTTTTTGTTTTGTTTTGTTTTATTTATATCTTTTCATTCTTTTATCAGAGTCTTACTCAATGCAAAAGTTTTTACTTTTGATGAAGTACAATTTATAAAATTGTTCTTTTACAGATCATACTTTTACTGTCACATCTAAAAATTCTTTAGTTCTATATACCAAAAATTTTCTTCTATTTTTTCCTAGAAGTTTTACAATTTTACATGTTAATTCATAGTTCATTTTGAGTTAATTTTTGTATAATATGTGAGGTTTAGGTTGATGCTCATTTTGTTTGCCAATGGATGTCCAATTGCTCCAGCTAATTTGTTGAAAAAGTACTCTTCCTCCATTGAATCATTTTGTAGCTTTGTCAAATATCAATTGGGCATGTTTGCGCTGGTCTGTTTCTGGGTTCTCTATTCTCATCCACTGACTATGTGTCTATTCCCCTATTCCTCTACCAATACCACATTGTCATTTTTTTTTCATTTAAAAAATTTATTGATGTATATTACTCATACATGAACATATATAAACAATAAGTATATAGTAAAAGTTGTGAGCTTACAAAACAAACATGCATAACATCATACATGGCTCCCATACCTTACCCCACCACTAATACCTTGTATTGTTGTGAAATATTTGTAAAAATTATGAAAGAACATTGTCAAAGTATTACTACTAACTATAGTCCATATAATACCACACTGTCTTGATTACCTTAGCTATATAGTAGGCCTTATCATCAGAGAGTGAGTCTCCCCACTTTCTTCTTTCTCCAAATTATTTTAGCTGTTTAGTTCCTCAGCCTTGCTATATAAATTATGGAATAAGCTTATCCCTGAAAAACTGCTGAGATTTTGATAGGAATTAGATCAATTTAGGGAGAATTAGCATGTTTACTATATTGAGTCTTCTGATCCATGAACATAGTATGTCTCTCCATTATTTTTAGATCTTCTCTGATTTCTTTCATCAGTGTTTTATAATTTTCAGGATATAGTCCCTGTACATGTTTTGTTAGATTTGTAACTAGGTATTTCATTTTACTTTGCAGCAATTGTATATGATATTGTGTTTTTAATTTCAGTTTCTACATGTTTCTTGCTAGTATATAGAATGCAATTGATTTTTGTACATTCATCTTTTACCCTGTGACCCTACTGAACTCACTTATTAGTTCTGCAATCTTTTTTGTAGATTCCTTGGGATTTTCTACATAGATCATGACATCTGCAAATAAGGATAGTTTCATTTTTTTCTTTCCAATATACATTTTACTTCCTTTTGTTGCCTTCTGTACTGGCTAGGTCTTCCAGCTTTATGTTGAATAGGACTGGTGAGAGCTGACATCATCATTTAGTATTTCACCAAGTATAATGCTAGCCTTGCTTCATGTCACTGCCTTGATGCTCTAAAGAGGTGGAGGCTCAGCTCCAGGCTGGGTCCCTATGACAACAGGATTGGGAGAATAAAGGGCTAATTAGGTGGCCCTGCACTGCCTCATTCAACCTCTGTGCTGCCAGATGGGAGTGGAGGCTCAGCTGCTCATGGGACTGTCAACATTACTCCAGCCAGGGCATTAGAGCACAGCCTGCTTTTGCCAGGGAGGAGGAAGGAAGATCAGGTTGTTCCTGGACTTCACTATATCTTCCAGGGTGGGTGAGGAAGGAGGGCAGGTTTCCAATGGTATATGGCTGCAGTAGGTCAGATATTGTCAAAAAAAAAAAAAAAAGCTTTCTACTCTGGTGCAGTTTCCCCTGTAACATACTCATATAACACCTAGTACCTCTCTTTCATAGTACTAATCACAGTTATAATTTTATGTGTATTAGTATAGTTGTTTTATTAATATCTGCCTCCTCTATTAGAGCACAAATCTCTTGAGAATAGAAATTGTTTCTTTCTTTTTTTCATCTCTAGCAGTCCCTAGCAGAGTTTTCTAAAACTAAGTAAGTGCCTAATACTAATACCTATTTGTGAAAGGAAGGAAGGAGGGAAGAAAAGGAGGGAAGGAGGAGAGGGAGAAAAGGAAGAGGAAGGAAAGAGATGAAAGAGGGCTTGGTTGTCTTTTACATCAAAACTGCTGTGATGAAAAAAAAGAATGCAAACAAGGAAAAGGCTTCTGAAACAGGCTGCTGGGGGAAACTCAGAAAAGAAGTGCTTA
>PVKH010031224.1:0-12363 GCA_004027955.1 Chaetophractus vellerosus
AGGCTCCATTGGTTCTGTTTCTAAAAGTTCGGTCCAGAGTGACCAGGTTGGGGAAGGAGTCTCTTGCAGTGCCTCACCACATCTTCCCTGAGCAATAGTCTGAGTGAGTGGTGTGGGGGGGATAGTGCGCTGGGGGCAGGGGTGGGGGGAAGGAGCTGGAGTGGAAGCAGAGCAGGTGTCTATCAGAGTCACCGCACCCTGGGGGAGGGAAAGGAAATTTATTCACAGACACTGGAGCCAGGTGAGCCACCCAATAGGTATCAAAATGCCAAGCCACCCTGTCCTTGCTGATAGCTTACAGGTGGGGGTGGGGAAATGGGGAACGGCCCCTCCCCCTCTCTCAGTGGGCAGCCTCCTTCCCACTTAAAAGGACGGAGAGAAGGCTACTGCTAAGGCTGTCTAGAGAGGCTGAGGCCCTAGTTCGAGGATAGCACCCCCATTCCTATAATCCAGAGTGTGGGAGACCAGGCCCAGCAGGGTTTTCTGTTCGGCCTCTGGATTTTGCAGCCTGGTTAAGCCATATGGACTCACAATGTGAGCCTGGAGAACTCGTTTGGCATCTCTGGGCCTCCGCTGGTTTCCTTAAAATGGAAATTTAAAGGGTTGCACTACATCAGCAGTTTTCACACAAGCAGATTCCACAAAGGTAGCTCTAGGCAGGCCACGGAGGGGAGAGTCCCAATGAGGGGTCTTAGAGGCTGGGAGGAGAGGCACCTTGAGGGACAGAGGGGAGGCCTGGGCCCTTCCACCTGCTTCTTCCAGGGCAGAGGCTTTGCTCTATCTTACGTATTAAGCTATTTCTCTAGGGTGTGGAAGAAGATTCTGTTGCAGTCAAAAGTTTAAACATCACTGACAAAGATCATACTGATACAACTAACAGTTTGTAGAGCTGTAAAAAATAGCTTCCTATTGAGACTGGAAAAGGGAACTATGTGGTGTCAGGTAGTGTCACGTGCCCACCTACCCACCCACCCCCGTCCCCGACTTCCCAAATGAAAAACCTTCTTCCTTGGAAACTGATTATTTGAAAACTGGCCCACGGCAGGCCTGCTGGTAGCCACCATCACCAGTGACACCCCGGACACTGAGGTTTGCTGGCTGGCCTCACCTCGAAAGCATGGGTTGCTTTGGTTGAGTTTTGCTACTGGTGCATCTTTTTACAGTGGTGCACTCAGAGTTTGAGTAGGCTTAAAGACAAAGGTGATGAGAACCTTCTCGGAGGTCATGCCGAGGGCGTCAGTAATTTAGTCCACTTCAGTTCAACACGGGATGCTGGAACCCCTTCTTGTGCAAAACTCAGGCTCTTTGTTAAGTGGATGAGAGACCACGCTGCTTGCGGCTCAGTCTCTGCCGTCACTAAAGTGCTTTCCCGTTACTTGACTCTCACTGAGCCTCACAGGATAGGTGGTTGTCTCATTTGTTGAAGAGGAAAATGAGACTCTAGAGGGCAAATGACTTGACACTGCTAGGAGGTAGGGGAGGCCAGTTCTGTGGTGTCAAGGCTTTGAGGCCTTGGGCTGGGTTTGGGGACAAACTGTAGGGTCCCTAGGAAGAGGAAGGAGCAAGGCTCTGGTCACTGGTTATCTCAGACTGGTGATTCTCCAACTGCCCTTCAGAATTGAAGAGTTTTGTGAAAATTGGGATTGCTTCCCCCAGACCTACTGACACAGAATGTTGCAGGGGATGGAGCCTGAAACTTGAACTTTCAGAAAGCTCTCCAGAACATTCTGAGGCAGCAGGTGTTGGGGAGCCAAAATGCGAGACCACCCAGTGTGCTGGTAACCACCCCTTTCCCAGCTGCCCCCCTGCTCTTGCTTCAATGTCTGACGGGAATTCTCTGCCCACAGCGGAGATTCCAGTTCCAGAAGGCAGTCCCAACTTCAAAAGTTTTCTGAAACGAGGAGTCTCTGAAAACAATGGAGTCCAGACTTGAGCAGGTTTTCAGAAGGAGGCATATCTCCTGTGTCACAGCTGCCCTGGCCCGTTTGGCTCACACATACCTGATGTAGTGCAATGCCCGTCTTCTCTGAGAAGCACCATTTCCAGAGTCACGAGTCCACCAAGATCCTGAGTGGAAACTCACCATCGTTTAGCTGGTGACAGGTACAATGCCAAGAACAGTGTGCTTTTTATTACTGGAGAGAGACATTGAATAGGTGTTTGAATAACTGTGGGGATTATTATTTTGAATTATCCCATAGAGAGCACAAATTCTTTATCAAGCTCCGCTCCTCTCAGAGATGTCTCTGGTTTCTGAAATTTGCACTCCTTGGTGGAGGATGGGGATGTGTATGCCAACACCAAGCAGCTGAGCTGGGGTGGGGTGGGAAGGGCTGAGCCATGGGCTGGTGGCATTTACAGTGGGGAAAAAATGAAATCGGCTACGATTATGTAGTTGCAAAGGCAGAAGCTCAACTCTCAGCCATTTAAGGGAAAAGGGAAATTTATTGGCATGTTGGAAGAGCCCAGAGTTATCTCTGACTCAATGTCATCAGGATTCTGCAGCTCCTGGTTCTGCTTTCCTCTGTGGAGGCTTCTGTCTTGGCCTGGGCCTCCCAATCTGGTGGCAAAGATGGCCACCAACGGCTCCAGGCTGATGGTGACATAAGACACTCCAGGGAAAGAATTCCCCCTTTTCCTAAAAGATCCAGCCAAAGACAGCAGGTGCAATTTCATCAGCTGGTCTGTGTTATCACCTGGACATCCCTGAATGAAGCACAGTGGCCTGGCCCAGAGCTGAAAGGTGAGCTCAGTCCCATTCAAGCCACAAGAGCCGATAAGACAGAGCTTGGCTTTTGAAGGGAAAATTAGGGTGCTGTTTTTCGAAGAAGAGGGCCTGAGGCTGGACTGGCAAAGATAATAGATAAGCACTCAGGAGCTTTTCCCAGCCACTGTAGTAGAAATGGAAAGCTCTTTCTCTGATTTCTCTCACTTGCTGTGCTCCCTTCTGTCATAGGTTTTTCTAGATGGTTATTTCTTTACCAGCCTGTTTTCCTACTGGTTAATATGCTCTCAGAGAGCAGTTGTGACTCCTATCATCTTTAAACTCATAGCTCAAGACCAAGTATAGAACAAGTGCTTAATAAATCTTAGTCAAATGATGTAAATAGCACAGGACTAGAATTAGAGAATCCTGAGTTTTTGTCTTGATTCTGTCTCTAACTTGTTGTGTAACCTTTGAGCAAGTGCCTTCTCTCTGGGCCTTTTTCAAATGTACTAGATGAGGGTTCAACAATCTTTTTCTGTAAAGGGCCAGATAGTAAATATTTAAGCTTTGTGGGCTGTTCGGTCTCTGTCACAAGACCCCGCTATTGTAGCTCAGAAGCAGCCAAAAAAAACCAATGCATGTACAGGTGAATGTGGTGGCTGTGTTCCCATAAAACTTTATTTATAAAAGCAGGTGGCAGTCCAGATTTGGCCCTCTAGCCATAGTTAGCCAGTCTTTCTACTAGGTGATTTTTCTCTTCATCTATTGCTGCTTGATAGGCTGCCCCCAAAACTTAGCAGCTTAAAACAACAGCAATCCTTCATTTGCTCATGAATCTGCAGTTGGGGCAGGGCTTGTCAGGGACATCTCATCTCTGCTCCAGGCAGCATTATCGCTCAGTTCAGGCTGGAACATCCATGCACACGGGTGGCAGGTTGGTGCTGACTGGCAGCTGGGAACTCAGCCAGCCAGGAGCTTGCTACTTCTGCATGGGGGCTTCTCCGTGGGGCTCCTTGGGCTTCCCCACAGTCTGGTAGCTGTGTTCCAAGAGTGAGTATTCCAAGACAAGAAGTAGAAGCTGTCAGTCTCTCCAGGCCTAGGTCCAGAAACTGGCACAGTGTTACTTCTAACACATGCCGCTGGTGAAGCAGGCACAGAGCCTGGCCAGATTCAAGGGGAGGGGATGTATTTCTCAATAGGAGGAAAGTCAAAGAATTTGTAGCCGTATTTAATGCACGACAATGATCTCTAAGAGCTCTGCCAGTTCAGATGTCCTTGGATTCCAGGAGTGCCTGGCTAATTCCCAAAACTGCCCCTGTATGAGAGCATCACCTGATCCACACCTGAATTCCTCGGGTCCTCTTGATCCCCGTGGTGTCCTGCAATCCATCCTCTTCTCCATCCCCACCACCACCACTCAGGGCAGCCTGAGTGCTACAACTGCATCTTAACCAGTCTCTTGTCCCTAATCTATCCACATAACCTCCAAAGTTATCCTCCAGAAGTACCTCTCTCCCAAGCTCAAAACCTTCAGTGGCTCCCTACTGTCTGAAGAACAAGCCCCAGATGGGACTTCACCTCATTTCTGCTGAATGCATCTTTCACAACATCTTCCCTTGGTCTGAAAATCCACGTCCTTTGCCTGAAATTTCTAATTCTCCCTCCAACCCCTGTTACTATGGAAATGCAGCTCCCCCAAGCTCCTCAATGCTTTCCTAATTCTTAAACTTTTGTTGTATGGGTACTTATCGTATAGCCTGGAGCTCAGGCCACTTTTAGCTAATTCATTGGCACTTTCATATCCCCATGAAAAGCAGGGATCGTACCTTATTCCTTTCTGTGGCTTTGTACACAGAAGGTGCTTGGTAAAAGCCTGGTGAATTGAAGTCAACAGAATTACAGACCCCAACCTCCCTGCCAACCCCCTCTTCTCCCTCCCCAGGATAGGCAGTCCTATGATCCAGGGCTTCCTCAGCCAACAAAAGCTGAGCCGAGAGAGGTGGCAATGAACACTCTTCTTGTGCCTCTTGAATCCAGCTGTCAGCAAAAGCACCTAATCTTTCCAGAAAGGCTGATGAATGCAAAGAAATTGAAGGCCACCTTATCCCAGAATCCTCCCAGAGAAGATTGAAGAAAGGCCTAGCCCAGGAGAAAACACATTTCCTTCTTGGCTGGGTTTATTTGCCCAGTTCACTGGTTTCTTGCTTCCAGTCTGTGCCTTTACATTTAAACCTAAGGCCCCTCCCCAGCCCAGAACCCTTCAGTCACCACCCATGGTCCTAATCCCGACATCCAGGAACCACTATGATCTGGCCTGTGCCCACTTGTCCAGCTTAACTGCTGTCAAACCTCTCTCCTTGCAAGAGTTTTCCCCTCCTCTAATCCCATGGCATCTCTGAAAAGATGGAGTCTCTTCGATGCCTCAGGGCCTTTGCCCATGTTCTTTTCTCTTCGTTGAATGTCCTCCTTGCTTTGTCTATTTGAGACTTGGCTCCACTAGCACCACCTCCATGAAAGCTTCCCGCATTCCCCTTCTCCTCTCCCAACTGGGTCAGCATGCCCTTAGCTCTGCTCCCACAGCCCCCAGGCCTTCTCTTGGCCGTAACAGCAGTTAGGCTGGGCTGATGGGCCTGATTTTTCATATCTATTCCCTACAAGACTATAATCTCTTAGAAGGCAGAGATTTGGGCTTATTTTCTCTTTTAATGCCACTGTCTGGCACAGTAAATATTTATTGGATGGATAAATGGTTGGTCCTTATGTTTTGGACAATTCTGAAAAACAGAAAAAAATAGTCTTAAAAGTCCAAATAATACACTGGCAAAAAGGATAAAGAGTTAATACATCTATAATATAAAGATCTTTTATAAACCAATAAGGAAAAGCTTAAACCCCAAAGAATGATGGACTAAAAGCATGAACCAAAAAGAACAAATACAAATGACCAATAAATACATGGAAAAAATGTTCAATAAAGCATTACATATATAATTTTTTTAAGATTTATTTTATTTATTTACTTCCCCCCCCCCTCATTGTTTTGAACTTGCTGTGTCTTTTTGTTCTCCTTGTTTCTTTAGGAGGCACTGGGAACTGAACCCAGGACTTCCAATATGGGAGGGAGGTACCTAATTGCTTGAGCCACCTCTGTTCCCGGCTTTGTTATGTCTCTCATTGTGTTTTTCTTCTTGTGTCTCTTGTTGCATCATCTTGTTGCATCAGCATGCCACACCTGCCCGTCGTGCCAGCTCATTGTCTTGCTTGTCCTCTTTTAGGAGGCACCAGGAACCTCCGCTCCTTGCTTTATTGTGTCTCTCATTATGTTTTTCTTCTTGTGTTTCTTGTTGTGTCAGCTTGCTGCACCTACCCATCATGCCAGCTCGCTTTCTTCTTTGGGAGGCCCCGGAGACTGAACCAGGGACCTCCCATGTGGTAGGCGGGAGCTCAATCACTTGCGCCACATCAGCTTCACAAAGCATTACATATTAAACCATATATCATTTCACTCCACATCAGCAAAAATAAAAGAAAACTGGCAATACTTGGTTTTAATGACTTTATGGGAAAGGGGGCACTCTCATACCCTGCTGATGACATACGTCCTAAAAGCCTGGAAAATGTACAGCTCTGTATACTAGGTATTCTACTTCTAGAAATTTTATTCCAAGGAGTTTATCAGTACTACATACACATTCACATGCAGCTCTCAGTAATTCTTCATTATTTTCTGATTGAATGCTCCACCTCAAAGAACAGACTACCATTACAGTTCTAGGAGCTGATAGCATCTTCCCACTAACTTAGGGACCAGAGCAGAATATTTTCTGGTTTGATAGCGGTACAATTACTAGCAGCTGGCAGCGGGAAGCATTTCTAGACTTGATGTAACAAAATTGGTCATGATTTATATGGGGTCAACAAGTTCATCATCTGCTGTCCCCGTTGGAAAGTCCCAGCAATTACTTGAAAGATCAGTTTGGGAGGGGAATTCTGGCTTGCCAACAAGGAAGGGAAAGTGTTTATTAAGTGCCTTTTATGTGCCAAGAAGTTTACTTATATGATTTCATTTTATCTCTTATTGGGCAGCCATGATCACCCCCGTTTTACTGATGAAAAAACTAAGATTCAGCCTGAAGAGCAAAGCTAGGATTTGCACCAAGTCTGCCCCACTCCAAAGCCCGTGTAGTTTGCCACTAGAGCACACCAGATTAATCCTTAACAACTTAGCACTTGAATGTGCCATTGGTTGTTTAGGCAAAGGCAATTGAACATAGATAGCTGTTCTGGCTGCTCTTCATTAAACTGCATTGAGTGAAATATTGCAAAACACCCACATTCAGTAGCCTCAAATCTTTTTCCAGGTACACAATAATAACCTATCATTCCACTGGGGAGAAAAACATCTGATTCTGAGCAAGACAGAATGGAACAGGTTACTCAGTGGATTCTAGCTCAGGGCAATTTCCTTTAAGTAAGGGTGCCTGGGCATGATGTGACGATTGATTGGGGACAGACTGCCCTGTCCTGGCAGCCTGGCAATTCATCTTAAAATGATTCCTTTATGCACATTCTGTAAAATAAACACACAAGCCTCGTTGCTTTTGCATCCACATCATTTGAAAATAATGATTATTTGGCTGATGACTCCACGCCTCTCTGAGAACCACATGTACTGGATTTTCAAGCCTTAGAGGAACCCTGATGTGGGTAAAGAGAATCTGGACTGGCGTCTGTGACTCGGGTCCCGCACTCAGCATTGCTGCCTGCGTCTGAGGTGTCATGTCAGGCAGCAACGAGGACCCAAAAAACCTCAAACTCGTTAGGAATGCTCACTGGGTCTTTTGTTTGTTTTGTTGTTGGCGTCATCATTTTTCTTGGGATTGATTCAATTCTCAGTGAAATTTTAAAAAATAATTTGGGTTTGGTTTGTTGGAGACTCAACAAATACATGCAGTTCAGTTGGTTTTTTTGTTTGGTTCTTTTTTTATTTTGTTTTTAAATTTGTTTTTCCTTGCTTTACATTCAAATCCCCGCTTTGCAGGGTAAGATGAAACGTGAGATCATAGATTCATCTACATGGTATTGGCAATACAGCCAAGGGGTATAATTTTAACCATTCACAACAAAAATCAAATAATGCAATTCATGTATTTCCAAGATGATGATAAGAGATCTAAAAGTTATCCGAAGCTTTTCTCATCTGCTATCTCATTTTACCCTTTTGGTACTCCTGCATATCACCATTCTGTAGATGGGGGATTTACCCTAAAATAGGGTTAACTGACTTGTGGCCGGTCCAATTTTCTATCTAGTGGTTCTCATTCTTCTTGAATGTAAAGATTCCTCTGCATACTGGAGTTTGGGGCAGGCCACGGGAGGGACTGAAAAACTTAAAGCAATCAGGCAAAGGGTGGCCGTAATTGCGATGTAATGATTGCTGGAGTGGAACAGCATTTTAGAGAATCATTAAGGGAGGCAGTCATCACACTAAACCTCTTTACTGCAGTGACCACACTGGGATACTCTAGACCTCTGCTGTTCACTATGGGGACTACTGAGCACCTGAAATGTGGCTGGTCTGAATGGAGACATGCTGAAAATGTAAAATACATACTAGCTGTTGAACATTTGGTATGAAAGGATGGAAAATATCCCCCAAATAATTTTGTATATATGTTACTGTTGAAATAACGTCTTGGGTATATTGGGTTAAATAAAATATTTTATTAAAATTAATTTTACCTGTTTCTTTTTATTTTTAAAATATGGCTACTAGAAAATGTGAAATTACATATGGAGCTCACATTATATTTCTATTGGTCAGTATTGTACCAGAGGCCAAGTTCTGCCATGTTCCAGAAAATATACAATGCCATGTTCGAACTGGCTTGATATTGCCCTTTGCTTCTTACCTCTTATGAAGCAATGCAAAGGAATACGCTTCCTGAAGCCCTCACGTGATTCAAGGCAGATCCTGACCAAGGAAAGTGGGTACTTAGGTTTACCTGCTAAAGAAAGTGGTGTAAGCCCAGTTTTTAATTCACCCCATTCCAAAATTTGAAATTATTCTTCTCATGATGCATTATTTTCAAATTGGGGGATTTGCATTATTTCATAATTTTCACATGAAATGAAAATGCTGTATGTTTTATATCACAACATGTACAGCTTGCACATTTCAGAGTTCTGTAAAATGTGGCCTTGAAGTACAGGGAGAAGCATGCCCTGCTCTGCCCTGCAGCTCGCAGCCACTCAACTCAATGTTCCTTCCAACAGTCACCACAGACCTTGCATCTTTTCTCAGTTGTAACAAAAACAGTTTTACAAAATGCTTAAGGCTTTGTACCACACATGTAAAGCTGGCCCTGTGGTTGAGAAATGCTGACTTTGCAGGACAAGGGACGAGATAGAGATTCTCCTTCACCCCTCACTTCACATACATTCCGCCAGACCCCACGTTTCCACCATTGTTCTAGGAGCGAGCTCGGTGCCCCTGTTATCCAGAGACTATGAGAGTGGGAAGGAAACTCAGAAGCTGTCAGCGTTACTCCACCCAGTATAGGAGTTCTTTCTGCACAATACTTGATAGCAACCATCTGGCCTCTGCTAGAAGCCCTCTTGTGATGGAAAGCTCACTACCACTCAAGGAGCCCAGGTATTTTTGTTTGTTTGTTTGTTTGTTTGTTTTAACAGCTCCGACTACGTAAAGTTCTCGCTTATATTGAAGAGTGGTCAGATGTTCACTCTGCTATGACCTAAATTAGATCTAGAAATCAATGCAATCTCACTCCCCCAGCAAGGACGGTTTGAATGCAGGCTTGGTTATTTATGTTTTTTCAAGCCTTATAACCAACCTCAGCATAAGGTACCTGGTCAAAAGAAGAGGGTGGTGGTGTTAAGAACACCCAGCTGGATGAGTCATTGTAAGGAGACGACAGAAGAGAAAGAGTTCCATAACTATTCCGTGGTGCGTGCTTGCTGGCCTCTTTGTAACGATTTGGAGCACCTATTTCTTTAAAACAGGCAACAACTGGTTTCCAAGTGCCCAGCAAGTTCTTGCTTTCACAAAGATGCATTAGCAATGACTCAGAGTCCTGTTACCTTCTAGGCATTTACAAATTGATTTGTTCCCATGTTTCCAGCTATAGAAGATAAGCGGCTGAGTGATGATCCATGGCTGAGAACTGGGAGTTCAGGATGGGCTTTGAGTCTGGAGGAAGAGGTGTGGACTGTGGCGGAGGGACAACCAGCGTCCCGTGGGAGGGCAGAGAATGTGTGCATGGTGTCTGTGGACTTCAGATAAACAGAGTGTGAAGGAAAGAGCTTTGGAGTAAACAGGCGTGGGTGTAAATTTCAGCAGCCGCTTACCAGCTAAGTGGCCTTGGAAAAGTCACATCACACTTTGAGTCTCATACTTTCATCTGTAAAATGGGAACAATAATATCTACCTTGCAGTATAAAGTAGTAGTTAAGTGTTTAGCATCTAGAGCCAGACTGCTATTTATTAGTTGCGTGACCTTCAGAAACTTTTTTGTTTGTTTTTGTACCTTCTTTTTTTTTTAAAGTTACATGTTTATTTATTCACAATTCCTAAGCATTGTTTTAAGTAATCTCTCCCCAGATGGCTCCCTCATCTGTTTGCTGGTTGTTTTTGCTTGTTGTTTTTGCTCGTTGTCTGCTCATTGTATGCCTCATTGTTTTCACTCATTGTTTGCTTGTTGTCTGCTCATCTTCTTTAGGAGACACCAGGAACCGAACCCGGGACCTCCCATGTGGGAGGCAGATGCTCAACTGCTTGAGCCACATCTGCTCCATGCTTGTTTGTTTTTGCTTGTTGTCTGCTTGATGTCTGTTCCTTGTCTGCTCATTGTTTATCTTCTTTAGGAGGCACCAGGAACCAAACCTGGGACCTCCCATGTGGGAGGCGGGAACTCAACTGCTTGAGCCACATCTGCTTCCCCCTTCTTTATTTTTGTAGTGATTTTATTGAAGCATGATTGACATAAAATGAACTGCACATGTTCAAAGTGTACAAATTTAAAAGTTTGGCACATGTAAACACATGTAAAATCATTATTTTAACCAGGTAAACAAATATATTCATCACTGCAAAAGTGTACACATCTTAGACATTTTTGGTTACATTTATCATTAACCATTTCATATTTTTATGATATTGTAAATGGTATTTTTTTAAAAACTCAATTTCTGATATTTCATGGCTAGTATACAGAAATATTATTGAATTTGTATATTGATCTTATATCCTGAAACCTTGCTAAACTCATTAGTTCTAAATGCTCTTTGGTAGATTCCATAGGAATTTTCTATGTAGACCATCATGTTATCTGTAAATGAAGACTGTTTTAATTCTTCCTTCCAAACTGAATGCTGCTGCTGCTTCTCCTTCTTCTACTTTTTCTCCTTCTTCTTCTCCTTCTCTTTCCCCTTCCCCTTCCTCACCTCCTGCCCTTCCTCCTCCTCCTCCTCTTCCTCTTCCTTCTCCTTCTCCTTCTTCTTTGCCTTATTGCACTGGCTAGAACCACCAGTGTTGAATAGAAATTATGAGAATGGACATGCCTGCCTTATTTGTGATATTAGGAGGAAAAAATTCAACCATTCATCATTGACTATGATGTTAGCTGAAGGTTTTTCATAGATGCTCTTTATCAGCTTGGGGAAGTTCTCATCAATTCCTAGTTTGCTGAGAATTTTTACCAGAAATTGATATTGGATTTTGTCAAATATTTTTTCTACACTCATTGGGAAAATCATACACTTTATCTTTTTTAGTCTATTAATTTGGTGAATTATATTGATTGATTTTTGAATGTTAAACCAACCTTGCATTCCTGGTGTAAATGCTATTGATCATAATGTATGCATCCTTTTTCTATATTTTTGGATTTGTTACTAAAATTTTTAAAATAATTTTTTTGCATTAACGTTCCCGAGGCATATTGGGCTGAAGTGTTTTTTTTTTCTTGCAATGTTTTGGAAACTCTTCATTTTAAATATAGGCACTTAATGCTATAAAGTCTCCCTAAGTACTACTTTATAGCCATCCTTCCAAATTGTAGCATTTGGAATTACATATATATTTTGCCACTTGAAGTTTTCTCATGGTTCCCTGATATTCTGATAATTTTTAAAAGTCTTTTTTTCTGTGTTTAATTTTTAGTAGTTTCCTTTGCTATGTCAAGTTCACTAACCTTTTCTTCTCTGATATCTGACCTGCCATGAATCTCATCTGATATATTTTTATCTCAGATATTACGGTTTTCATTTCTAAAATTTCAATTTGGGTTTTAAGTTGCAAAACCTCCATGCATCTACTTAATATGTTCAATCTTTCCTCAAGTTTCTAGAACATAAGGAATACAATTATAATGACTGTTTAAATGTACTGATCTGCTAGTTATATATCTCTGTCAACCCTGGGTCAAATTCAATTGATTTTTTCTCCTTATTTCCTGGTTTTCTGCAGGCCTGGTCATTTTTTATTAGATGCCAGACATTGCAAATTTTACTTTGTTGTGTTTTGGATATTGTTGTAGCCTTAAAATAAATACACAAACAAGCAAACACATGCACACACACACGTGTATGTGTATATATATATTCGAATTGAGACCGTTTTATTTTAGTGTAATTAC
>PVKH010031225.1:0-12360 GCA_004027955.1 Chaetophractus vellerosus
AGCTGATCACATCAGGGAATGGTGCCATATCAGGGGCTGAGTGTGGAACTCTGCTGCTGGCAGATTGGGCACTCAGCAGTGGCTGTAGCCAGGTTGACCTTGGTGAGTGGAAATCCATGTTGCTGAGTCCCTGCATAACCTCCATCACTACCAATGGTGCTTTGAGTCTTTTGTGGACCCCAGAAAATCCTGTTCTTAAAGCAAACCCATCCCTATGTTCCTGTGCCTGTAAACCCATCATAGATGGGACCTTTGGATTAGACTCAGTTGAGGGAACTTTTGATTAAATCACTCTGGATTAAATTACTTCTGTTAAGGGCCTTTGATTATATTGTGTGACTCACGATGGGTCTTAATCATCTAACTGGAGTCCTTTTATAAATGGAGGATCAAAGCAGCAGACATAGAAAAAAGTGGCAGAGACAGAGAAACCCTAAGAGAGAGGTTCCCGAGCCCAGAGGCTGGAATCAGCAGAGTACAGAGGCACAGAAACGGGCCCCCAAGAGGCTGAAAGAGCTGAGGCCTGGAAGGGGGGGGATGTCTGATCACTCACGGCTGAGCTTGGGGAGAAAGTAAGCCTGGAGGAGAAGGTAGAGACTGGCAGAGCTTCCATTATGCCCCGCCATGTGCCTGAGCACCCACTTACCCAAGCTGCAACTTGGTAAGACAGCACCTTTTGATGACGCCTTAATTTGGACACTTTCATGGCCTCAGAACTGTAAACTTTTTTTTTTTAATTTTTTATTTATTTATTACATACCCCCCCCTTCTGCTTGCTCTTGCTGTGTGTCCATTCTTCTGTGTTTTTCTATGTTTGCTTCTTGTCTCCCCCCGTCTTTGCGGCGGCACGCCGAGTCGGCCCTCCGCGGCAGTGGCTCGCTCCGTTTGTGGGTGGCTCCATTCTGTTTTCACGGGCAGCTCCGCTCCATGTTTTGCGGGCAGCAGTCCTCCATGTTTTTGCGGGCTGCCGGCTTCCGTACTTCGCAGGCAGCAGCTCTGCTTTTCACGGGTGACTTTGCCATGCCCGTGGGGGCTCCGCCCTGCCTGTGGTGGCTTTTTGCCTTGCCCACAGCTGCTTTTGCCCTGCCCACGGCGGCTTGCCTTTCTCAAGGCCGTCTGCCCGCTCGGAGAGGTCCCCGGGAACCAAACCCGGGGCCTCCCATGTGGTACCCCAGCGCGCTCTTTATCCACTGAGCTATCTAGCCGGGCCCAGAACTGTAAACTTTTAACCTAACAAATGCCCATTATAAAAGCCAACCCATTTCTGGTATATTGGTCCCAGCAGCTTTTAGCAAATTAAAACAAGTTGATATAGCCCTGAGGTAGGACAGTGAAGGTGTATTGCTGGCCTTGCCAGCTGAAAACAAATGGTTTCTGGTAGTCTTTACAAAGAGCAATTGAGAAAAAGCATTTGCCGGATCAATAGCTGCATGCTGGCTACCAGGGGATGTGTTGTTGACTTGCTCAAGCAATCATAGAGCAGCTATAATTGGAGTCAACACCAATTAAATTTACAATAATCTACTGTCATCCTCCAAGATCCATCTGTTTTCTACACATGCCAGATAGAAGAGTTGAATGGGGATGTGGTGGGAATCACTACCCTTATATGCTTCAAGTCCTTGATGGTGGCAATAATCACTTTGGTCCCTCCAGGAATCCAATATTGCTTTTGTTTACTATTTTTCTATGTAGGGGCAGTTCTAGAGGATTCTATTTGGCCTTTCCTACCAAAATAGCTCTCACTCCAAAAGTCAGGGATTCAATGTGGGAATTCTGTCAGTTGCTGAGTATGTCTATTCCAATTATCCATCCAAAACTAAGGAAATAATCACAGAATGGGTCCAGGGACTCACTGGACCCACTTTGAGATGGAGCTGAGTTAAAACTCCAATCACCTGAACTCCATAAGCCCCTATTCTGAATGGTGGACCACAGTGACATTTTGGGTCTCCTGAATTGATGTCACTTCTGAGACAGTGTATAATAATTCCTGAAATGTTTGATCATTTCCTTTTCCCCAGTGCACAGTTAGCCTGATTATAGGCCCATAGGTCTCTTTGGAGAAGGCTGAGAGGAAGATTAATAATAAAAATTTTTGGCAGTGTAACAGAGTCCTTCCCCAAGGGGACCCAGCTTTCCCCCTCATTCAAAGGTCTCTGAATCTATAAACTGTCTCATATCTGGGAATTGATTAAATCTGGGAATTGTTAAAAGCCACAGAAGCAAGAAGCTGAAAGCAACAAAATCCAAAAGAGAAAGGAGAGATTGGTAGATGCTACCATGTGCTTACCATGTAACAGAGGAATCCAGGATCACTGACAGCCAGTCTTCTTTCTTTCAGCAGCTTAGCAAACTAAAACACTAATCTAGCCTCAGTTTCTTGGAGCTTGAGCTGGCGCTGGAGTTAATTCATAAGGTAAATGGCAGTGGCAAAGAAATATGAAGCTGTACCTTCTATTTCAGTCACTGACAAGGTAAATGTTATAGTTAAAACTGTTAATGGGGCCGACTGGATAGGGCGTCGGCATACCACATGGGAGGCCCCAGGTTCAGTTCCCGGGGACCTCTCCTAGCAGGCAGACCGCCATTGAGAATGGCAAGCCACCATGGGCGGGCCAGAGCCGCCGTGGGCAGGGCAAAAAGCCACCACGGACAGGCAAAAGCCGCCACGGGCAGGCAGGTCGCCCGCGAATGGAGCGCAGCCAGCCACCCGCGAACTGAAGCAGAGCCGGCCCGTGAATGGAAGCAGAAGCCGACCACAAGCTGGGAAAGCCGCGCCTGCGCAGTGACCAAGTCTCGGCGCGTCGCCGCAACAGGGGCGGGGGAGGGTAGATATGTAATAAAATAAATAAATCTTTAAAAAAAAAAACTTTTCATTCCCCATCTCTAAAAAGAGGCAAAGGAGGGTTTAGTGACATCAACAATACAATAGCAAATTTAGGCCATTTTCATTTTGTGAGAGGGCATTGCCCATAGTCACCAAGGAATCAGGCCACTGTGCCACCTTCACCACTGTTCTATTAGTAAATCCTGTGTGTTCAGCTCATCAACTCTAGGAGAGCTCATAGAAGGCTGCGACCATATTGTATTCTTTCCTTTCCCCACAGCACCTAGCATGGTCCTTTGCTTACAGTAGGTGCTTAGTTGATAGACTATGAAAGGGGTCTCTTTAACATTCTATTACTAAACTATTTTACAAAGTGAGAAGATGTGAATAAAAGAGTTTTGAGAACCTTGGTGTACAGCAGGCTAAACTGTGGTTTGCTGATGCTCTCTCTCTGAGTTTTTGATTCAGGAGATCAAGGGAAATTCACACTTTTAACAAGTTCTCAAATAATGCTCATGCTGCTGGTCCAGAATGACACTTGGAGGCCTTCAGATGTATGGTCATTCTCAAACAAATGAAGAGCCCTCTTCCCTGGGGAGTGTAGAGGGGTGTCGGGAGTCTCTCTTCCAGTGAAAAGGATAGATTGGCAGAAATATGTGAAAAGGCTAATGAGGGCCTGGGAGCTAGAGGAGTGTGCTTTTGTGCTTTGTTAGTTGGTTCACAATCAGACAAGGGAATCCTCATCTTCAACCTTCAACACATTAATCCTTTTCTTGCCTGAAGAGCAGTTCTCACACATTCTCTTTAGGGGTAGGTGTGATGTAAAAATAAACTTAACAAAGAAAAATAAAAAGCATGAACTTGGGTCCAAACTAGGCTCTTCAACATACCAATTATGCGACTGTGGCAAATGAATCTCTATAACTTTCTTCCTTTCTACCACTAGCCCTGAGGCTAATTTTAGAACTGTTTCACTGTGTTGCAAGAGTTACAGCTGGGATCAGCAGTTACCGGAACCACAGGGGTTATCATGCAAATGTGGTCCCCTTGATACTGGGCATCAAGCGATTAAACAGACTCTCCCGGATCTTCTGTCCCCTGCGAGCATGTTTAATGGCGTAACACAGGAAGTGTGAGAGAGGCACAGAAGAGGAGATCCATTTTCAGCTCTTCCCACCAAAGGCATTTTGCAATTCCCTTTCCATTGCCACAATTTACCATAAAATGCTGGTCCCTCTGAAAAGAAAACATCACTAGATAGGGAATCAATAGATGGATCTGGAACCTGTCAAGAAGTCCACATGGACATCAATACCCCCAAGATAGCTGCTGGAAGACGCTTGTGAGAAATCTCATTCAGAACAAGATTTCCTCTGGAAGCCAGGAGAAGCCCTGGATATTCTCCAGGGGCCTTATCACTGGGCCCTCCTGGGGGATTGATGGGTGGGGTAATCAATCAAAACAGCAAACAACTGGAACTCCTCCCATGCCATTAGCAAAGGGGCAGAATAATTAATGGTTCAAAAAGCAAGCACAAAGGCCTTTTGCCCTCTCTTGCCTTTTGACCCATTCTTGCCTTCTGCGCTCTGCTCTTGTGGTGTCCGCCCTGCCTGGATCAATATGCAAGTAAAACCTGGGCATTTATAATCTATAATGGGCAACTGTAGTCTGTAAATCAGCCCTCTTTATCACTCTTCAGCCTCTTCCTCTCTCTGGGACCCATGATAGGTTATTTTCTCCCATTTCTCTTCCCTCCCTACCTTAATAAATTACTGACCTAATCAACATGCCATGCTCTTGAAATTCATTTCTTGCAGTGTAGTCAAAAACCTAGACAAAATCTGGCTATACCACCATTCTGAATGCAGACAGTGTGATCAGGTTAGGCATGGGAGCTGTAAAATCATTGAGCCATTTTTGTGGTTGTAGTTGTTAACAGGTAAAGCAGCAGGCTGGTAATTTACATGTTGGAAGGAAACAGACACATCTGTAGACATCAGTTCATAAGACTCAGTCAGAAACTGTTCTGAACAAGAACACTGGCAAAGATAAAAAATTAACAACGAATTTTCTCAATTAAAAAAAAGGAGACTATCCCAACATAGAGGATAACAAAGGCAAAAGTAGGGTAATTCACACAGGAACAGATCTATAAATCCTGAAATGAAATTCAGGCAGGTCAAAATCACTGCAGGCACAGTGATAGAGCATTGTCACTATTTCACTAGTGGTGCTGAACTAGACCTTGATGTCAGAATTCACAATAAATTCTTTTTAGTGCTGAAACTATATAGACATAGGGTGCACTTTACAAGTTCTCTGCAGATTGATTCATTCTCACCAAATCCATTTGTCATCTTTATAATAGAGTTAAAGAACTTTCAAGATATTATTCTGTATAAATACCTAGATTTGGGAGCCTTCTATGGGTCAAGGTTCTGATATAGAGAGTGAAAAAATTGGGATGATGGACCCTCTTTTAAAAATGCTCTATTAATGAGGCTTATATTTGTCTTGCGATTCATGCTATGCCAAGATCCATGAATACTAATTTATATTAACTGTGATTAACTATAACATAAACCCAAAACACAATTTTTTCTTAAGTTATTTAACTGGGGCAGGAAGCTGGCAAATCCTACCCCATTTGTGTGTCTGCTCTTGGTTTTGTTAGGATTGTCAGATGGCTCATGATGAGAGAGTTTCTTCCGCTCCACTATTTTAGCTACTATGGCCACCTTCCTGGAATCCGTAATGTCAAGGGCTCTACTCTCCATCCCAGAAAGCCTCAGACCACTTCACCCAAAGTAAGCACTCTCAAACACTGGTAAAACTGCCTACAGAATCTTTTCTAACTTTTCAGGATCTTGGTTTTTCTTTTATTACTTCCATTTCTTCCCTTGCTTCCTATCACCTGATTTGATTACCATTGCTGCGTAATGATTTACACTTAGTAGCATAAATCAACAACCATTTTATTATGCTCACAGATTCTGTGGGTCAGGAATTCTGAAAGAGCAAATCAATGAAAAGCTTGTCCCTGCTCCACAATGTCTGGGGACTTAGCTGGGAAGATTCAAAGGTTGGCAGTGATCAAGGACCAGATGGTAGACTACTCTAAAAGCTTGCTCACCCCCACATCTGGTGGTCGATGCTAATTCTCACCTAGGACCTCAGGTGAAGCCGTCAGCCAGAAATTTGAGTGTGACCGCTTCAGGAAGAGGAAGAGGAGGCTTGGGCTTCCTCACAGCACGGTGGCTGAGTTCCAAGAGCAAACCCTCACAAGAAACCCTCCCAAGAACCATCACAAGAAAACCAGGTGTAAGCTTTTTTAAGATTTGGTTTCAGAAGTCATACAGCATTACTTCCACGGTAGGCACAAGTGTCCTCGTAGGGAAGAACAGGGAACCTGTTCCACTTCTCAGTGAGAAGAGCGTCAGAGCCACATTTTAAGAAGAAATAATGTGTCCATTGTTGGAAAATACAATCTGCTGCATAATCTTTTTCTATCTCCTACCCTGACCCCTCCCCCTATTCCAGGAATCACTTGTGCTTCCATCCATTATTTCCTTTCTCTCTTCCATTCCTCTCTGTAGAATATATTCTTATTCTATAAGTAGATTTTCTTCTCTGAAATTCAATTTTATCCTTACCACATAGTACATTCAGAAGTAAATGATTATTTCATGAAAACCTAACAAACTGTCTGACATATAACGTACACAATTTAATTTTTATTGAGGTATAATTGACATACAATAAACTATATATATTTAAAGTATGCAATTTGATAAGTTTGGACATATGTATACATCCATGAAATCATGAGCATACCCATCTCCCCCAGAGGATTTCTTGTGCCTCTCTGTAATCCACCCCTCCAAGCCCTCTCCACCCTCAAGCAAACACTGATATGCTTTCTATCACTACATTAGTTTGAATTTTCTAGAGTTTTCTATAAATGGAACCATATATGTCATTTTTTCTAGCTTCCTTCACTCAGCTTAATTATTTTGAGATTCATCCACGTTATTGTGTGCATCAAGAGTTCATTCCTTTTTATTGCTGAGTCATCTTCTGTTCTACGTTTGTTTATTCATTCATCTCTTGATGGACATTTAAGTTGTTTGCAGTTTGGGGCTATTCCAAGTTAAGCTGCTATGAGCATTTATGAATGAGTCTTCGTAAGAGCATATATTTCCTTTTCTCTTGGGTAAATACCTAAGAGTGGAATATCTGAATCTTATAGTAAGCATATATTTAAAAATGAAAAACCAAGCTGTATTCTAAAGTGTTTTTACAATTTCATCAGCAGTGTATGAAAGTGCCAGTTCTTGCATATTCTCATCAACAGTTTTTATATGTGTTTTTATGTCAGAAATTTTGTTAGGTGTTACTTCTGAAAATGCTATGTGGTAGGAATAAAGCTGAATTTCAGAGAACAATCTACCTATAGCATAATAATATATGCACTCTTTTTAAATGTTAGCCATTATAATAGGAGTGTTGCAGGATCTCTTTGAGGTTTTCATTTGCATTACCCTAATGACTAATGATGCTGAGCATCTCTGCATGTGGTTATTTTCCATACATCTATCTTTTTTGGTGAAGCATCCAGATGTTTTGCCCTTTATTGTTGTGTTGTTTACTTTCCTATCATTGCATCTTGAGAGATCTTTGTATTTCTGGATACAAGTCCTTTATCAGGTGTATGCTTTGCAAAGATTTTCTTCCAGGCTATGGCTTGTCTTTTCATTCTCCTAGCAATGTCTTTTGATGAGCAGAAATTTTTAATTTTGAAGAAGTTCAATTTATCAATTTGTTCTCTTATGGATTGCTCTTCTGGTATCATGCCTAAGAAATATTTACCTACCATATGTCACAAAGGTTTCTTCCCATGTTTGCTTCTAGAAGTTTTCAAGTTTTATGTTTTAAATTTAAGTTCTATAAACCATTTTGAATATTTTTATTTTAAAATTTTTGTTTATTTTTTGACCAGGTGTTATTTTCACATAGTTCAAAATTCAAATGGGCACAGTGAAATATTAACACTTCCTCTCCTGTCACCCATCCTTTTAGTTCTCCTCTCCAGAGGCACCCAGTTATTGGTTTCTTCTGCCAAGCTATTCTTGTGTTTCTACAAGTCAATGTGAATACAAATATTCTCTCCCCTGCAAAACTCTTGATAAAAATAGTTGCATGTTCCACTCACTATTCTGCTCCTTTCTTTTTTTTTTTATTGTAGCAATATATATGTAACATAAACTTTGCCATTTTAACCATTTTTAAGTGTAAAATTCAGTGGCACTAATTACATTTACAAAGTTGTACCATCACTACCATCTAGTACCAAAACAGAAACTCTGTACCTATTAAACAATAACTCCCCATTCCCCCTCCCCTACCTCCTCTACTTTCTGTCTCTATGAACTTGCTTATTCTAGATATTTCGTATAAGCAGAGTCATACAATATTTGTTCTTTTGTGTTTGGCTTATTTTACTTAACATAACGTTTTTCAATGTTCATTCATGATATGGCACATATCACAACTTCATTCCTTTTTATGACTGAATAGTATTCTTTTATATGTATCTACCATAGTTTCTTTATCCATTTACCTGTCAATGGGTACTTGGGTTCTTTTCATGTTTTGGCTATTGTGAATAATGCTGCTATGACCACTGGTGTACAAGTATTTGTTTGAGTCCCTGCTTTCAATTCTTTGGAGTATATACCTAAGAGTGGAACTTCCAGGACATATGATAAATCTATGTTTAACATTTTGAGGAACTGCCAAACTATTTTCCACAGTGGTGGCACCATTTTACATTCCCACCAGCAATTCATGAGAGTTCCAGTTTCTCCACATCCTCACCAACACTTGTTATTTTCTACTTTTTAATAATAGTCATCCTAGTGGATATGAAGAGGCACCTCACTGTAGTTTTTTTTTTAATTTCATCTTTTTAATCAGCTCCATGAAAAAGGTCACCCTAAACATTATATGAGACACACAGAATATTTCTTTCTTCCAGCATTAAAAAGATGACATTCTACCATTCAAAAATACTTTAAGAAGCTCTTCTATATAATCAAGGTGGTGGTCTCATAACGTAGAGTGAAAATCACCCCTTAGTAATCATGTTCTTGATGGAGATTTCTTATGGGTAGGTTTGGAAATTGCTTCCTAACTATATTATGTTTGCATGTCTCATCCCAGTTTTGGTAATAGTCTCTGTAATTCCCTCCAGAGTGATGGTCATAACCACCTTGGCTTCTGCCACCATAGTCTCTGGACCTTCCAAATCTTTCAGGCCAACTGTCATACTAGCTACTCCCATATCCCTGTTCTCTACCACCTCTAGTGTAGCTGCCACCATGCCCAGGACCCCCAAAGACATCTCTTATAGTTCTCCACCTGACTTGCTTACATGGCCCACAAGGACCTGGTGGCCATGCAGGGACTCTCCATTCATGGCTTGCATGGCATCTGGGTTGGTGAAGGTGATAAAGCCAAAACCCTGGGACCAATGAGTCTCACAGGCCTTGATGACAATCACTTCAGAGATAGGCCTGAAGCTACTGAAGTGCTCTTCCAATGCCTGCTTGTTAGTGTTGAAATTTAGCCCTTCCACAATGAGTTTCCCTTCTTCAGACAGTATAGCAGGAATTTGAGTCCTGGAAATTAGAATATAAAGCAACGTGATCAAAACAGCTAACACTTAGGAGCAGAGAGAATCTCACCGTAGTTTTGATTTGCATTTCCTTAAGGACTAATAATGTTGAGCATTTTTTCACGTGCTGAAAGGCACGTGTATATCTCCTTTGGAGAAATATCTATTCAAGTCCTTTGCCCACTTCCTAATTGGGTTGTTTGTCCTTTTTGTTACTGAGTTGTCAGAGTTCTTTTTATATTCTCACATGTGTGATTTCCAAATATTTGCTCCCATTCTGAAGGTTGTCTTTTTACTTTCTTGAAAATGTTTTTTGATGGACAAAAGTTTTTAATTTTCATGATGTTCAATCCATTATTTTTTCTTTTGTTGCTCGTGCTTTTGGTATTATCTATAAGAACCCATTGCCAAATACAAGGCCCTGAAGATATTCCCCCATGTTTTTCTCTCAGAGTTTTATGGTTTTAGCTTTTATATTTTGGTCCTTATCCCTTTTCAGCTTTTTTTTTTTTTTTATGGTGTGATGTAGGAGTCTAATTTTATTCTTCTACATATGGATATCAAGTTTTTCCAACATCATTTGTTGAAGAGACTATTCTTTCCCCATTGCATGACTTGGCACCCTAGTCAAAAATCAATTGACCATAAATGCATGGATTTATTTCTGAACTTTCAAATCTATTTCATTGGTTTATATATCTATCTTTACACCACCACCACACAGTTTTAATTACTGTAACTTTATAGTAAGTTTTGAAATTAGGAAGTGTGACACTTCCACCTTTGTTCTTATTCAAGATTGTTTTGGCTTTTGGGGTCCCTTGAAATTCCATATGAATTTGATGATTGGCTTTTCTATTTCTGCTGAAAAAAAACAAAGGTTGCTGAAATTTTATTGGCATTGCACTGAATCTGTAAGTCACTTTGGGTAGTTTTAACATCTTAACAATATTAAGTGTTCCAATCCATAAACATGAGATGTCTTTCTATTTATTTAGGTCTTCTTTAATTTCTTTCAGCAATGTTTTACAGTTTTCAGTGTACGTCTTTCAAGGATGTGAAATATCTAGTTATTCCTAGATATTTCATTATTTCAGATGCTTATATAAATATAATTGTTTTCTTTATTTCCTTTTTGTATTGGTCATTGCTGTTCAAAGCATTTTGAGTTTATTTTGTATAGATTGTGAGGCATGAATAAAGATTCTCTTTTTATTTTCTTATTTCTGCATGTGGACATCCAATTGTTGAAAAAGGCTAAACTTTCATCGCTGCATTGCCTTGAGCCTGCTACATTTTTTAAAACTCTATTTTAACTCCCCCAAAATCACTAAGCATGAGTCCTTCATGGCCCCTGTCACCTTGACTGAACCTACAACACATATACACACTTGCATACCAGTTTACCCATTAATTAACTAACCAATTATTGTGTTCATTTTTGTGGGATTTTTATTTCAACTTGGCCAATGTACCTGGTCTGAGAGTATAGAGGTAGCTTCCGAGTAAGCCACTGGTGTCTGGCAGGTCACAGGCAGCAGCAGTCGTCTCTAGCTCACTTGGCAATGTGTGAGCAGCTCTCTCGCAGTTCCAGGCAGGAGGCAGGGAAGAATGAATCACCAGATGGCTGAGAAGCGACACTTCCATTCATGTGACTGCACTGATGTGGGCCAGTGCAAAGAGGTCGCAGAGAACGGAGAGAGGCAAGCGCTTGCTGAAAACAGCACTGCGTGCCCGTTGGTCCTCGGTCACAGTAGCAAAAATACAGTGTCCAGAAAAGAGCCCCACATTCTGCTTTAAGGTAGAGCATATGCACCACGCCAGCGAATTTCCCCTTGCCATGAATCTCTAGGTGAAGAGCTGCCCTGCAAAGTGAAAGAATTACCTTTCAGGGAGCAAGCGATGTGGTTTCCTTCTGTCTCTCACACTTGGCATTCCCTGGTTGCCCCAGGAACCTGATGCAATCCTCTGTGTTTTCTTTTCCCTGCCAGGCCCATCTGCAATGAAATCCACTAATCCTAATTGCTGTTCTTCATTAGCCTACCGAGGGGCACGAAGGGTCTGGCCGGTGTTTACCTCCAGGATTAGTGGCATTACCATCGGGTTTTTACATTTGCCAATGACTTCTTGGGACTTTGACTGATGGACAATGTGAGGCCGGTGCTGGATGAGGTTCTCAAATGAGAAGCACTGCCTGAGGGTGAATGCTAGTCATACCCAAGAGGGGACATGGGGACACATCAGCCTGCTCTAGGGAAGGGTAGGGAGAAGGCAACTACCGACCATTAAGCATCCACTGTGTGCAGGCACTGTGCTAGGTGCTTCACACACATTGTTACAGTCAATGCAAGAAAACATAAGAAAAGAAAACGGAGGCTGTGTCTGAAGTGTTCACTTTGGATGTTGATGCCAGTGGCTCCTTCAAGATTAACTACACCTCTAATGAGCCCTGGAAACACGTCCCTTCTGCACCTTAAGCCTTCGCGAATTGAAGACTGGCCTGAACAGTAGGCAGAAGAAAACAGGTGAGGATATCTCACGTGAATCATCTAAGAAGTAGTGAGTGAGGGTGTTTTTTGAAGTTCCAGTCTTGTGTTCTTTCCTGAAAGCATGACTTCATGATAATATATAAGGATTAAAAAAAAAAAAAAAAAAAAAAAAAAAAAAAAAAAAAAAAAAAAGGTGTCATTGGATAGGACTTCATTATTAGGGACCTTGTATAACCCAGGTTAATCTAGTCTCAAAAACAAAACAAAACAAAACAAAACAAAACAAACAAACCAGGAGGCTATTTCCGGAGCATGCTGGCACACTGCTCTATTTACATTGTGTCCTATACCTACAAACTGGTACA
>PVKH010031226.1:0-12351 GCA_004027955.1 Chaetophractus vellerosus
AAGTCTTTTCCTTCTCTACCATTTTCAACAAAGCAGGGGAAATAAATCAGTCTCAGAAGACAGGAAACATCAGCAAGTTGTGACACCTTTTCCTTCTTATACTATTGAGGCTCATGAGCAGACTTATATAGACAAATCACATAAGAACAACCAGCCCAAGTCTGCAGGAAAATTCAAATTTCTTTCTGATGAAGGCTCCTTAAGTACCTACAACCCCCTTTATATGGAAAATATAGGTCAAAGATCAATAAATTCGAACTTTTCTCTAAGAACAGATTTTCTAGGCCCTTTTGTATCTAAAACACAAGCCAAGAATGAGTCGGTGAAGAGCCCCAGAGAAAGCATTCAAAGGACACGGAATCAGCCAGTTTGCTTACCTATGGGACCAATGTGGGAAGTTTCAAATAGACAAGAAATCATAGAGCTGGAGCAATGGCGAAGCAACAGGCACAAAGCTGAAAATGAAAGCACTGGACACTATCCAAACAAAAGAGGTAGCAATGACCCCTTGTTTACCACTGACAATACAAATGTAACAGAGAAAGAAGAAATAAAGCAAACTGAATCACTGATTATACAAGGAACTGCACAGTTGAAATCTCTATCTTCAGACTCTTCATTTTCCTCTCCTTTGCTTCACTCCTCATTATCTGCTTTGCCAACTGTTTCAAGAATAGTGGAACTCAAATCAGAACCTAATGTCATTATTTCTCATGCTGACTCTTCATTGGAACTTTCTCCTTCAATGTCTTGCATTTATAATTCCCCACTTTTTAAGAGAAAGACACCTACTCGTATGACAACTGTTGAAACCAAAAGGAACATCTTTGAAGATATTCCCCATCCACCAAACATCCCTCCTCCTCCTCTTTTCCTTACTCCTTCTTCTTTTCCACTTTCCTGTCTTCCTCCTTCTCCTACTCTTCCTCCTCTTCCCCCTCCTCCACCTCCACCTCTTCTACTTTCTGTCCCTCCTTCTTCTCCCCCTCCTCCTTCTTCTCCCCCATTTCTTGCACCATCACTTCCTGATCTTCCTCTATCACCTCCCTTTCTTCTTTCTTCACTGCCTCCTTCAGATTCATTTCCATCCACAGAATATAGTTGTAAACCAATTGACAAATGCACTGTCAACTTGACACCTGTAAAGCAAATTAAATCTGTGTTACAACGATCATCAACAGTGTGTAGTCAAAGAGAACCAAAAGGCATCCTCAAACATATTAAAAACTTAGCAGAACTTGAAAAGTCAGTGGCTAACATGTACAGTCAAATAGAGAAAAACAACCCACCCACACACAGTTCAAAACAACTTCCTTGCTCCCCAGAGTTAACAAATATGGAAATCACATCTGAACAAAACCAGGAGAATGTGATCAGTATTATCCAGGGATTTGAAAAACAATCTCACCATTAACCTACTTCACTTTTATGTTGTTCTTCCTCTTTTAATTGGGCAACTCTTCTGTTGACAGTAACCTTGATGCTAAGGCAAATTTGAACATCAAAGAAGTTTCCATTATTTTACCCTAAACTCTATGCAATGTAGTTTCTTTTCCTATTTTTAATTTAAATGATTATTTAAATTTATCCCTGTTAACTCATATTATAGATTTACCTTACTTTTCTTAACCACAAAGTAGCATTATTTGTCCTACATTGATTTAAAACGTAAGCAATTCTAATCTACTTATTAATGGGAATATTTGAGGATGAAAGATATCCAACTTAAAACAATGGCTTGTTTCTTATGTTAATGCAGTAATTTTTACATTAACTTTTTGATCATAGATTTTATATGAGTGCTGCAGGAATAAAAGCAGACTGTTATCAACAAGCTAAAACTATCATAGGTTCTGCGATTTCCTAGAAGACTTTGTATATGGTAAGAAGAAATATTACTGAAAAAAAAAACGTTATTTATCTAGAAATGGAGGAGATGATAAACAGAATTCCAAAATAAGTTTCAGGTGCTATAATATGTAGTCATCTATTTTCTTATGAGAATATCCTTGATTCTGGCTTGCTTTTATCTTACTAGTATGCTTATATTTGATAAATATTTTCCTTTTTCTAATTACTGTCTCAGAAATTCTATTTGTTTCTCATTGTGCTTTGCCTTCCCTTTTTATACTAAAAATACGTTTTGAATTGTTTATTTTTATAAAGCATTTTATTGTCTCCACAGATGTTTAAAGTACTACTTAATTTTGCTTATTCATATTATTATATCTTCTCCTTAATAATAATTTTATCATAAGATTCTTCGTCAAGGAAAATATTTGCTTACTTCCAGTTTAATAAAGAAATTCTAATCAGTTTCATCAATAGAAGGCTAAATAAATGTCTACAAAGATTTTTCTAGTGTGAGTTTAGTTACTGCTGGTTTCATTGACTAAAATGTTTGTCAATAATATAAAAACTGCTTCTCTGTTAAAATTTTAGAAAAGTACATTATTGACTTGAGCTCTACTCTTATTTTCTAGTAACTATGGGTAAATCATTCAAAATTGACCTGTAGTACTTAAATAAAAGTACTTTAAATAAAAAATCAAGAAAAAATATATTTGATGAAATGTCACCAGCTTTATATTGTTCTTTGCAATTTATTTTAGCCAAAGGAGGTAAAAATAGATACTCTAGGAAGTAATTTCTATAGTTTAGTAGTTATTCTCTTATCTTAGAGCTCAACTTCTTAAATTCTTCAATGCATCAGCTAAGCTGAGTACTGTGTGCTTATTGGAACCCACATTTTCACCTCAATTCTATATATATATATATTTACACACACACACATATATATAATATATGGGACCACCAAATAGATATAAGTCTGCACAGAAGAATGGGTAAAGGTCATGCTTGATTATCACCATTCTAAGTCTATTAATACAGATTCAGGGCCTTTCAATGTATCATTTCAAAGTTTTTATTCAGCTCTTATGTTATATGACATTTCTTCAAGAATTTGGTCTGGTATCACTTAATTAACAAGACCATGTAAAAGACAGATCATAAGTCTAATTATTTTCATTAGCTCATCTGCTTCAGATTCTTTTCATCCAATTCAAGAGTAATTTCTTTCTTGGGGTTGAACATGATTTTTTTCTCTCTTTCACTGAAAAACTTCAGTTGGAGTTTTTGTTGGCAGCTGGTCATATGCATGAGAAATTGTGCTATTTGGCGGACTCTGACAAGGTATTATTCACAATTGTGTAAGCGTTTAACATGCCTGTGTCTTTTTAAAAGTCATTTTCTATGAACTTCTTTCTCAGGTGAAACTAATAATTCCTTGGTAATAAAAATCTCTAAATAATGACCAAGAAAATATAGGAAATCCAAATAATTATTGTATGCATGTACTTATAGTCACCAAGTTGTTGCATTGCACTTTTCTAAAAGAATTTTCGGTTGTATAATTTTACATTTTTATTATTATTTACCCTCTTCAAAACAAACATCCATACCCGTGTTTTATATTTAATCCATTCTTTTGATAACACATTATAGTTGGAGATTTCATGGCTTCATCATATAAGTCAGTTAAAGTATCTTATTTATAAGACCTGTAAATATTCTCAGAGTACACAGCCAAAACTATTCTTTCCTTCCTCAAACCCCTCTGCAAACCCCTAAAAAAGCAACTGGCAACCAGTCTCCAGAACAAAAACATCCTTTTTTCCTCTCTATATATTATGTTCCATTTAAATTCATAATGAATTTTTAGATATAGTATTTAAAAGACATAAACAAAATTATCATCCATTTTTCCATATTGTTAAAAGGTGACTCTAATACTTTAAAATGGTATGAAATGAATAATTAATACACAGTATACATAAATTGCATTAAAATTGTTTAAATATTATATGAGCGGTTTTATAAGTATCAACAGGGAGTGATGTTAATTGAAAGTACACAGCTCATTATAAATGTTGATTCTTAAGTCACTTTCTGCCTTTTAATCAAGACAAGCAATACTACTGAGCAAATCAAAGGTAACAAAAACTGTAAATGGAAACACTAGTCCATATATTGATATTTTTATTTCCCACATTGCTATTGAAACAAAGTGGTTTATCCTAGAAAATAAAGGCTAGTTGTGGTTGAACATTTTATATGATGTATGTATTTGAGTTGGCATTATTTAAAACTAAATATGAGCTTTTGCTACTTTATTTCTAAGGGATATGAATTAAGTAAAATTTGAAAAAGCCTAAATTTCTAAAGGCCTAGAGGAACCATTCCCATAAATACTGGCAGACTGCAAATAAGCACTCTGCAAAATTCACTACAGAACCATTTTCAATAATAAATTTCTGATAGAATTAGGTTAGCATTATATTAGCTTTATTACCAACAATGTCAATCAACAGTGCCTTTACCACTTAAGCTACCTTCAGAAAGAGAGACTTACTTTTCTTGCCAAAGCATTGTGAATTTTTTTTCAATTTTCTACAGATATTGTTTTCTTGAGCTTTAGAAAGTTATGTACTTATCTGTTCATAAATAATCTTCATTACAGTTATTTATCACTTCCATTTAACATGGTAAATAGCATCAATTTAATACTATAAGTCAACTGTTTAATGAATAATAAAAAATTATTAAAATTGATGACATTCAGTATAGAAAACATTCTATATTCTTTCTCTCCTCTCAAGTACAGTCAAATATTTTATCAACTTGTATTGTATTAATGTTATAAATGTTTAGGTAATATTGAATATTTAGCTACTGTATCTTCAACCATTCTTCATTTCGTATCTTATAATATATCTGACTCTTAAAAGATATTCAATATTTTGCATTGATTATATTTAGACTCAAGTTGAAACAAACAGAAAAATCTTACAAACATTTGGAAGAGTATACTTTAATAGTAGAGGTGATTTTTCATCCTGTACCTATTACTTTCTTCACTATGAAACATGTTTTCCCCATATGAGTACCTTATATGTATCAAGAATTGATTAGGACAGAGATTGTGTAGAATATCTTTTAATCCAAATTGATCATAAAAGAGTTAATGCATATTGTTATACACTAGTGAGATAAAATATATTATGTATGCTTTGGAGTTCATATGGAATGAGGGTCTGGGGTGATAATTTCTTTTAATAATGCAGGCATGAAACCTTGATCCTTGTCTTGATAATGCTACAAAATATATTTCCCACTGAATCATTTTCTAGTAAAAATTACCTTTTCAGTTTTGCTCATGTATTTTTTAAAAGCCCTTTTCTTTAATTTTATTTACTCTGAAATACCAAGATGTTTAATACCAATTTCTTTATTTCTGCCTTGCAGGAGAGGTTATACATCAGAGGTAAGAGCTTTATGGTGTTACATTATGCCAAGCTTCCTCGGAAAATATTTGTGTTGTAGGCAGTGCTAATTTACATTCTTTTAAAAAAATAGGTTATTTTATCTTGAAAACCTTATAACTGTGGAGTTTATTTTCATCTTCTATGTTTGCTACTTCTTTGTCTTTGAGTTTATATATATTTTTCAATGAGAAAACAAAGAACAACTGCTCAACTTTTCAAGAATAAGTGATGTATTTCGTGACTCACTACTACTAAATATCATGTCATTCCCCCAAATTTCTTTTTTCTAGGTTATGAACCTAATTTGGAAATTGTTGGATTACTTAACTTGCTATTTGTCTACTAGACTCAGGCTTCATTCTGTCATCATTTTTGAGCCTGGGATCATAAAGAATGAATTTTTAAAAAAATAAGACAGTTAGGAAACGTCAGTCATATATTGTGTTAATTTGACTCTGAGCATTCTGTCCTAGTATTTAGCAATTCACAGATTCAATGGTGATATTAATGAAGTCACTGAGAACATAGTGTGATTAGCATACAGCTTCTCAGCCAAGAGAGTGAAATAAGCTTGAGACCTATTTGGCTCTCTTTTCTAATAGCTTAGAATGCATAAGTCCTAAATTATTTGAAAATCAAGTTGAACATCTAAGAATAACTATTTTTGAGGGGATGTTTAAAATAGATAACAGATTGAATCAGAGTATCTCTAATTTAAACATCCCTCCCATTTAAATGAATCCTAGAACTAGAACAACTCATTAACAAAAGTATCATAAAAAGCTTAGCCCTCCAGTTGAATATTTATTCTATTGGCCATTTCCAACAGTTGGTTCCATTGGTGGAATTATCTATGAGAAACTCTCTATCCACCTCCAAATCCTCACTTTAAAATTTGTGCTGTATACTTGTTTCTCTTCAAAGAGTTAAAATCCAAAATTGTATGTCTTGATCTGATCTGATTAAATCAACCTACTTTCAAAATTATCATGAAATAGACTAGTAGGAATTATATTTCCTTTAAATAACTGTGGGTAGAAAGGGATGGGAGAAGGAAGCCATCCCTTCTGAGTCTGAGAAACTAGCATTTCCCTAATCACAAAAGAATGTCTGAAAACTTGTGGAAACCATCCACATTTTGGTAAGAAGATGGAATGGGGAGTATGTCTCAAATATGGTAAATACCTTACAACTGTATATGTAGTTTTATGTATTCAACCCTTCCTCCCAATGATCCTGATTACATTTAATGTGATTGGGGAGAAAAAAAGGGGAGGGGCAATTTAAAACAAGACTGAGTAGTTAAAAACCACTGACTGATACTTAAAGTGCTTTCAGAACCACAAATGACACTGAGAACTAAGAAGCTTAAACCCAAAAATATAAATTCCTGCTCATTAAGATGAAATTTGATGTTAACAAATCATGAAGTTCTAACAAATTCCTTATTACAATATAAAGGCTTCACCAAAATATTATTTAATGTTTTTTCTTAGCTATCACATTATCAATGAATTGTTATCACAAGGTAACCAGTTTTAAGCTGTCGCCTTTTTTTAATTCTCTTCCCAATCATGACATAACTTTTCCATCTGGACTATTTTCTAAATCTTTTTCTATCTGAATTTCCTTTGGCAGCAACAACAACTGCTGAGGCCTTCTCTCCTTAAACCAGAGGTATCAATTTCCTTTTTCTTTTCAACTTTACTGAGTCTTCACAATATTTTGTATGATTTTAAGGTTAGTCTTACCTGGCTGCCAGTGTGTCATAATTTCACAAAAGAAAGAAAGGGTGCCTTGAAATTAAAATAAACAAGCAAACAAATCTGTATACTGCTGCTTGCGAGTGGCTGAAAATCCAAAGTTTCAGCTTCTTTACCTGGGAATAAGACAAATAGGACCTTTGCTCCTATTAAATGCAAGATTATTGAGTGAAGTATTCATGAACGTGATCAGTCACTTATCTTAATGAACTTGGATTTATCAAAACTGTTTCTGAGACAAGATTTAATTAAGGCAAAATCTGAAGAAAGAATGTTGACATCTTTACTGAAATAAAGGTAGAAAGTGAGACTTTCCTTGTTTCATGAGATTTGAAAGACTGTCTTTGGGTCTGTTTCAAAATGGCTATGACATTTTCTTCTGTACTGAGAGAAAAATATTCAGCATTATATAACAAATGTATATTATATTTTTTGTTATGCTTATATACCCAAATTCTAAAATAAGATAAAGTAATGCTAGTTTTAAGTATTTTCTCCCCTCTGGCTAATTTAGTCATTTAGTCATTTAAATTAAATTACATTTTCTTTTATTAAGAACAGAATCGTAACTGCTAAAAAGAGGTACATCTTGATCAAAATACAAGGGTGAGAGGGTGGCAGGAACATTAAACTTTCATAAAGTTTATAGCAAAATTTCCATGAAAAAGGATTCCATAGGCTGTTGAAACAGACAACTCTGGATTAAAATCTAAATGCCAATTGCTGGATCCAAAACCTTAATCAAGATATACATCCTCCTGCATATCAATTTCAACTTCTGTTAAATATTGGTTGTAATATTTAACTTAGTCCCTACAGTAATGGCTATCTATGTTAATGTGTAAACCGACACTGGATATATTAGGAAGAAATTCAGTAAATACTAGTTATTGTTTTTGTTTTCATTAGTATAAAGATTTATATTTGTTAATAAATTACTAAGTGAATTCTTCCTATGTCTTTTCTGTGTCATCCGCAAAAATAAATTTTAAAAATATCAGGAAGTGTTTACTCTGCATGAAATTCCTTTTGTGAATGCTACTCAGCATGATTTTCTAAAATCTAGCTTCATCTAGGAAAGGGATCACAACAGAGACTGCACACAGCCCCACAGCTGGCTACCATTCTACTGTCCGTTCAGGCAGACTCAGGGATCTTCGTGGTCACCAGGACCTTCTTTGACTTTTTTCTGAAGGGTTAATGCTCTGCCTTTCAGTCATGGGTGCTACCAGCATCTGAGAGAGACCCTTCAGATAACTCCCTTCTTCCAGCTCCTATCCCACCACACCCTAGTCAGCACAGAGGTACTGGCTGACTCTAAGTTTTCTGTGTCACTGTCTCAGTCCCTTCCCTGCTTCTATTACATTTTTTAAGTCTTCTCATGCCAGATAAATATTGTAGGTAGCAAGAGCTGAGCCTTATTCTTCTTTTAAGAAAAAAAGAAAAATACATATCTGTAATGTAGGTCAAAGAAAATACTTCTAACTTTCAAAATCTGAAATTCCTTATGTTACATTGTCTCCATAAATATTTGCTTGAATATTGTATTTTTCTGTATTTATTATTATTACTATTGAAAGTTATTAACATTCAACATTTAAATCATTTGAAGGTCTTTACTCAGTCTCTGTTCATGTCCGATTAGATTTAATAACTTGGACAAACAGTTGAAAAGTGTTACTTCTGAGATCTATTTGATTCCTTTAAACCAGTATAACAACATTGGGTTTTAAATACAACTTGCCAATGTGAAACATATATATAGATATAGATATAGATATAGATATAGATTTTAAAGTTTTTAGTTTGAATAACTTAAATTTAGAATGTGACATTGCTCCACTTTGTTACTGGTCTTTCTTGACTTTGTCCCCCCAGCCTTTGTTATAATGAACATTTAAAAAAAAAAAGCCTATTTGTACACACAAAATGTACCAATCATACAGTACAGATAGATGAATTTTTAGAGTGCACATACCCTACTAACTCTCCAGAAGTCCCTTTATATCATCTTCCAGATATTACTTCCACTTCCTTAAACACTCACATGACTTGTAACAGACATACTCCTTTGTCTATTTCTAAGTTTAATTAAATGGAATAATACAGTATGTTTGGTTTATGCCAGACTTTTTTTTTCATCATTATATTTGTGAGATTCATCTATGTTATTGGGTGAAATAGTAGTGTGCATTTCATGGATGGTTGCATTGGTTCCAGTTTTTGGTTGTCATTGATAATGTGTTTTGGTGCACAACTGTACACATTTCGTTTGGATATGAGTTGAATTGTTATGAAAGAAGGCAAGCAATTTATTTGACTTCAGGATTACTGTCAAACATTTCCCAAAATTTTTAACAAATTTATAAGTTCCCCAGAAGTATGTGAGAAATCCAGGGTCTTTATGTCCTTGACAACACATGGTATTGCTAATTTTTTTTCGAGTCAAGAAAGTTTAAAATCTTGCTCTGCATCACATTAAATAAGTCACTCACATACTAATAAAACCCAATCCATCTAAAGTATACAGTCAGTGGTATATGGTACAATCACATAGTTGTGCATTCATCACTTTTATCATTATTAGAGCATTTCATTATTCCAATAATAATAATAATAAACAAAAAAACAAACAAAAAATAAATGATATTAACTCTCTCTGTTCTAAACACCAAAGTAAATTATATCGAACCAATGGGTTTATTATAAAATGGATGAGTGGATGACAGAATGTCCAATGTGTTCACTTCACCAAACAAGTTATTTGATTTTCAAAGAGCACTGGTTGAGTCAGGATGAGACCACCTTCTTGATGGACGCATATTCCTGCATTCTTCGCTCTCTGTTCTACTACCTCAACAATAGTTTTAATTTCTTTGAAATGGCAGCGCAAATATAATTTTGATGTAAATAGTGTAGAAAAACATACATTTTGATATAACATACTACTCTTCCCAGCATCCTTTAAAGGTAATTATGTCACTTTTGGGACATATCATTTATACATGTGGTGCTATCTTCTTTACCGGCTTTCCCTACAAATCAAAATCCTATTCATCCTTAAAGTTCCACCTAATTTTCATCTTCTTTGTATAGACTTTCTCAGTTCTCCCAAGCAGGATTATTTCTTGGTCTTGTTCATTATGTTTGAATCCATGTTTTACTCACTTTTTATATACCTTTAAGAAAATATATGAAACATATGTACCCAATAATCATTTTTTACAAGCTTAACAACTTTAGAAATCTGTACTGGCTAAGTTGCTGTGGAGAGAGCTGTTATATCTGACTTTTGAAAGCTCTTTAGGTTCTGAGGTTAGGAAAGGATTTGAAAGCCAAATTATTAACATATACAGTCTGTCTTATTACTTTTACTTGAAGTAAATCAAGAAATATCCTATTTTTAAAATTTCCTCATTATAGTTTCTCACTTTTTGCAGACAACCTATGAAAAGGCCAAAGATGGCTTCATCTTGTTTCTATTTGGTTTTCTCTGCCATTAAATGTAATCTTCTTATGAGGTAATAACTCTCTAAATAAGCTAATTCAAATAACTTCAGGGCTCAGAGAGAGATTGAAACTGGAAGGTAGGAATTAGAATGAAATGGAGAGTACATTCCTTATCTACAGGGGGGCACTGACAAACTATTGGGCTAGTGATGCCATTTTTCAAAATAAATGGAAATGGAGATTTTTATGTAAAATCTGTAAATTATTAAAAGTTGGCAGTTAACTCAATTCTTTAAAAACACTGAACTACATAAAATCTGTCAAATGTGGGATTAGTTTAAGATGCTTGTCTTCATCTTTGGCATTGTTCCTACTGCCAGAAAGCTTAACACATCAGCACATTCCATGGGAGAATTTATCCAATTTAATGATAAATGTTGAAAATTTGTGTCCTAAAATGTACATGCCCTTTGTGAAAGTCTTGGAAAAATATATATTTATATTTTAACAAATCAAGTTCATTCATAAATGTTAATAAAGCATAAAATTTATCCAAAATGCACAATAATTATATATACCATATAATCACATAGTTATGCATTCATCTCTTCAATCATTATTAGAGCATTTTCATTATTTCAATAATAATAGTAAATAAAAAACAGACAAACAAACAAGAAAATTCTCCAGCTCTCAGTCTCTCTATGCTTCCCCTGCTGTACATAGCTGGTATTTTGGGCTATTCTTGAATATTTATTTATTTATTTATTAAGCAGTTTTATTGAGATATATTCATATACCCTAGGATTTATCCAAAGTATATGACCAATGGATTTTAGTATAATTATGATGTTCTGCATTCATCACTACAAAAATTTTTAGAACAATTTCATTACTCCAAAAAGAAAAACTCCACATGACTTTTTAAAGTTTTAGCATTTCTGGTGGGTAAACTGAATCAGTTTTAACAATCAAAATTGGATTCCTTTTCCATGAGTCATAACATTTGTAAACTGCAAAATAATCAGAGAGTACATAAATAGAGGGGTTGCAAATTTAAATGATTAGAGGATCCAGGAAAGTATTGTAAATGAATGGGGTTTATTGGATGTAAAATAGCCCATAAGGGATGCTATGGCAACTATAGGTATAGATGTAAACAGTATTATTGGTGTCTTAGTTTGCCAAGCTGCTATGACAAATACCTCAAACTTGTTTTGGCTTAAAAACAGCAGTTTATTAGCTTACAGTTTTAGAGACTAGTAGTTCAAAATAAAGGCATTGGCGAGACCATACCTTCTCCCTGAAATCTGTAGCATTCTAGTGATATCTGTCAGCAATCTTTGGGGATCCTTGGCTTATATTTCTGCCTTCTATCACATGGTGATGTCCTCTCCTATCTAGCTTCTGTGACTTCCCCGTTCTCTTTATAAGACCTACAATAATCCAGATTAAGAACCACATTCATTCAGTTGGTCCACACCTTAACAAAAAATAATACCCTAAAGAGGTCCTATTTACAATGAGTTTACATCCATGGGAATGCAGATAAAGATTAAGAAGATATTTGCATAGGGGTACATAATTAGACCCACCACAGTTGAGGATACTTGCTTGCATAAAGAAGTAGTACCAAGTAGGTTCTTGACAAGTAATAATGTGAGCCCAGTATTGCCAACTTTTTATTTTTCAAGAAAAGACAAAATCCAGATTTTTTTTTTTTTTTTAAAGATTTATTTATTTTTATTACATATCTCCCCTTCCCCCCCGTTGCGGCGACGCGCCGAGACTTGGTCACTGCGCAGGCGCGG
>PVKH010031227.1:0-12359 GCA_004027955.1 Chaetophractus vellerosus
CAATTTGTAAAACAAAGCAGAGCTCCTATAAATGTTATGCAACACTCTCTATCTGCTCATCTGTCCAGACTGCTGTGTTAAGGAGCACTGAGGGACAACTACACAGGGACGCAGTTAAATTTTTTTTTAAATTTTCATGAACATTTATTTTTCATGCTTAAATGATAACATATTCATAGTAAAATAAAATAAAAATGGCAAATTAAAAGGAAAACCTTGGATTCCCCTCAAATATTCGTATAATTCAATTGTGAATGAAATGGTAATAAAATTATGACCTGCACAGTGTTATGTACTATTATCTTTACATAATTTCCCCTTATGAAAACAAGTATAAAACTGCCTTCCTATATTCTTTCAGATAA
Source organism: Chaetophractus vellerosus (assembly GCA_004027955.1). NCBI lineage: Eukaryota > Metazoa > Chordata > Mammalia > Cingulata > Chlamyphoridae > Chaetophractus > Chaetophractus vellerosus. The sequence goes on from PVKH010031227.1 coordinate 366, forward strand.
TTACTAACAGTTTTATTCTGTCTTAGAGAGGACTATGCAACGTCAGCCCCACCACTCCCACCATCCAATCTTCATTCCAGTAACCTGTTGAATTTTTGTCACACCATTAGTCCTGTTGAAATGTTCATATTTATTCACCTTCCTTTTTTTTTTGCAGTTAATTTTTTAAGCAAAGAAACCAACATGAACTTATATGTTCACCTCAATACCTGCCAAAGTACTGCAAATCAGCATCAACTGCAGATGACTGGTATCAGAAAAAGGTCATTTAACAGAATCCATGTAAAATAGGCAGCAAATATCATGATCCTAATAGCACGTGTGTGTATGTTGGTGGAGATGGCTGGAATCTTTAAAAACAAAATAAAATTATACTCTCACCTCATATATAAAAGTAAATTTTGGTGACATTTGTAACCATTGGGTTAGAATTGATTAAAATTAATCAAGTGTGGATTTTTTTTTTAACCTAATTTTTCTAACAAAATTGTATGCCAGCCCAATGGAACATCTTTTCATTGCACTTTTGCTTTTTGAAGTGCTTCATAAAAACAACTTTTGCAATAGTCAAGGGCTTCATCAATTTTGCCAAGGATCTCTAAATCAAATACTTCTTTTGAAGTACTCATGGATCATCATCATTGTAAACTCACTCTTCAGTTGTGAGCTGGTCTCACTCTGCCAGAATTTCCTTCGTAAAGATAGCTGTAGCAAGTGACTGAAGCAGTTTTCTAACACCATTGTCAACCCTGTCACCAAATCCTGCATTTTATGCAAGAATTACAATCTGCACTTTGCAGATTGTTGTTGGATGTACAGCCAACAATCAAAGCAACCGAGAGAATGGTTAAGACAGTGGGTTTAATGAGAGAGGTATTTGAGTCTTTCCATTATTGACTATTTTTGTGTCATGACATTTGCTTGCTTTCCTACCCAATTCTTTGGCTTCTAACTAGAGAAAAAGCTACTGTGATATGCTGGGGGGGGGGGAACAAAGGTAACTTAATCTTAATCCATTCCTGTGGACAGGAATCCATTGTGAATAGAACATTTTGAAGACTTTATTTTTAGTTAAGTGTGGCCAACTGAATCAGGCTGGGTTTTAATCTGGATCACTGGAGTCCTTTATATTCAGGCAGAGAGAAAAAGCCACGGGAAACAGCCAGAAGTTGGAAGTCAATGGAACATGAAAGAGAAAGGGGAAGATGCTACCATGGACCCTGTCATCGATGGAATAGCCAGGACCCAAGGAATGCTGGCCCCAGAATGCCAGTCTTTGGGAAGAAAGCATTGCCTTGCTGATGCCTCGATTTTCAACTTCTCTTAACCTTAAAACATTGAGTCAATAAATCCCAGTTGTTTTAAGTCACCCCATTTTGTGGTGTTTGTGATCACAGGCCAGGAAACTAAGACAGCTACCATGTGAGAAGGAATGAGTTTTTGAAACAGTCAAATGTAATTTGAAATCAGGCCTGATGAGTAAGTCACTGAAAACCAAAATGAGGCAGATATAAAGAATGAAGGCGGAGCTTCTTGTCACAGGCAGTGGTTCCAGAGATAACTCAGAATGAGTAGGAAGATCCACAAGTACAGGGAAGCCATGAAGTTTTCACTTTAATCCAGCCTATAAATGAAAAACCATTTAACTAGATAAGCAGTGAGTGCTCCATACACCATCAGGCAGGCTTTCCAGCTCATTCAAATCTCTGAAATTAAACAAAAATATCGAATGCACATTCACCAAAATCAATTTCAGAAGCATAAAATGGTTCCCCTCCACCATACAAATTAAAATCATGTACTTCTTACTAACAGACTAACTTTTAAATATTAAAAGAATTAGGTTGTCACAGCCACCACCTTCATTTCTGTTATCAGGCACTAACCCACAGCCGCTGCTGCTCGGTCCAGCTGCCTCTGCCTCAAGGCCCTCAGCCGGGTGGAAAGCTTCTGAAAGACCACGTAGAGGAGGATACAGCTAAAGACGATGTACCAGCCATAGGTGGCCAGCAGAGAGCCCACTAAAAAGAAGAAAACAATTTTCAAGAAATAAAAAATGATACTGCTAGTTGACTTCTCCAGAAAATTCAACCAAGACAAAACAAGATCCTGCCCTCAAAACATTTCACATTCTGAGATGGCCTCCTAAATAGAATAGTTAAAACATGAACAAGAAGAAAAATTCAGGGATCCGTGAGAAGGGACTTTTCTCAATCACATGGGAAGTCACTCCAGAGGATGTAGGGCACGGCCGCCGGGCTTTGACCCGGGAAGGCAAAGAAAGGCCTTTGGGATCTATGGAACCACAGATAGAAAGGAGTGGGCGAACAGGACGATACACTCCCGGTGTTAGGTTTGTGTGGCGGGGAGTAGCCTTGGAGGCAAACGCCAAGGCCTGAGTGACCCCAGGAACTGTAATGCGGAAGGGTTTCCTCTGCAGAAAATAAAGGACCCACAGCCAAAGGGGCCCGCCCAGAATGGCCTGCCGCCCGGGATCCGGTTGCCGGCCAGGCGCTCCCGAGGCCCAGGCCCGGCGCGCAGCCGAGGACGACCCACCGAACATGGCGGCGCGCCGCAGGGGCCGGGCCCCGCTACAACCCCCGCTACGACCACTCACCGGTGACGTGCAAGAAGCGTAGACCTTCGGCCTCAAAAGCCGGCCGCGCGGACAGGGTCTCCCCATCCCGCTCCATGGCCGCGACCCCACCACCCGCCTCGCCTTGTCGCTCCGGCCTCGACCTTCCGGCCCGCCCCTATATACACGTGGCGTTCCCGGACGCGGCCAGGACCTCGGCCAATCGCAGCTCGGCCCGGCCCTGACGCTCGGCCTATCGCAGAGCGCCGGTGGGCGGAACTCCCAGGGGCGGGCCAAGGGGCGGAAACCCTCCTAACCCAGACCCTCAGGGCTGACGCTCAGGGTCGCGGTTAGTCCACTCTGCTGGCTCGGGTGAGGTGGGAACGACCGAGGCTAAGGAGGTTACGGCCGCCTGGAAGCAGAATTTGCGGCAACAGCCTGGGAACGGGGCCCATTGGACGACAGGGCTCGGCAGGTTGGCTGCAGCCAAGATCCGCCCTGGCCGTGGTGTGAAAGAAGAAACTGGCAGCCTCCACCTGCAGCCGGGAGATAACCTTTCAGGCCAGGAAAGTGCCCACCGACCCTCCAGGTCCCAGAGCTTCTCTCTCCACTCCAGAATCAAAGCCCCTTGGGAAAGAATAATCGTAATGGCTCCAATATGTACTGAGTGTTACTAGGTGTCGCAAGACATTATCGTAGAGCCCTGGGCTCTTTCCTCTGCTTGCAACGCCCTCCTCCCACCCCTACCACTCCCTCTCTGAGACCCAAGTTAACCACTGTATTTGAAATTGTAAGCGGCCCCTCTTCTCAATCCCTTATCTTGCTCTGCTTTCATCCCTTCTCAATAGCAAGGCCACATTCTAACATTCTATTTAATCTGTTTATTGCATTTGTGTTAATTGCCTGTCTCTCCCTCCTTTAGCCTGAAAGCACTGGGAGAGAAAGGCTCTTTTGTTCCTTGACTAAGTTCCTGGAGCAATGCCTGAGGGATAGTGAGCACTCAATACATATATTAGAGAATGAAGGTAAAAATTAGAAGCAAGCTTAATGCCCAATAACAGAGGAATGGTTTTTGATAGAGGATTAGTTATTAAGAGTTTGTTTGCCAAATTTTATTAAATATGTCTTTTTATAAAGCACGTGTGTTTTAAAAATAGCTAAATTATAGAGATAGCAAGTGCTAAATTCCAGCTTAGAGGAGGAGGGCTGGAAGGACTTTAAAGTTAAACTGAAGAAAGAGTGGGGCATATATAGTGGCAGGAAAGAGGACATGCTCTCCTTGTTCTCAAATATACACTGAATGAGGTTGAACCCTCAAGACTATCAAAGCAGTGGAACCAATGTTTGAGAAAGGATTGCCCCAGAAAAGTCGATGACAGTAACTGGAAAAATGCACCCTCTTGTAATTTTATTTAAAAATTAGGTTACTGTTTGATCTTGAGATTGGGGGGGGGGGGGGAGCATTGAAGAGGACATACCTAGCTGACTCTCAAAGCAAGGGTTAAGAATTAAGAATAACAAAGTGAAGGAGAGGTGAACAATTCTTGCCTCTTGGGACTTTGCAATGCAAAATGGAACGCAACACCAGCACTTAGCAAAGTAATTGAAAGTAATGTGCTTTTTTTTTCTTTTAAAGAGGTACTGAGGATTGAACCCAGGACCTTGTACATGGGAAGCAGGTGCTCAGCCACTGAGCTACATCTGCTCTCCAATAGGAGTTGGATTTTTCGTTTGTTTGTTTTGTTATTTAGGAGGTACTGGGGGTTGAACCTGGGACCTCATACGTGGGAAGCAGGTGCTCAACCACTTGAGCTACATCCACTCCCCAGTAATGTGCACTTTAAACACACATAAAATACAAAGTACCTCTGTAAGGTGTGGGAGGTGGGGCATATGGGTACCCCTAAAATTTTTGTGTAACATTTATGTAATCGATGTATCCTAAAAAAAAAAAAAATTAATTAAAACAAAAACAAAACAAAACAAAAATAAAGCAAAGTCCCTCTGTAATTATTGTAAACTACAGTGAGGTATAATGGTAAACAGTATTTTCAGCTAAATAGACTTTGAATTGAGGACATGGATGATCAGACTTTCATTTTAGTTCCTAGCACACCTCTGTACTCTTGGTTTCTTTGATAGAAGTTACTCTTTCTTCCTAGTCAGGTTTATGTGTTACCTAGTCCCATTAATTTGGATGCATCACCTCACCTAACTTATCCAGAACCATAGTGATTTCAACAAACATTTTGTTCAATATAACTGCTCAGTGTTATTTGCAAAAACAGAACAAAGGTGGACAGTAACCAGAACTCCCCTATCACTAGCTAAGGTAGATTGAATGGTTGGCCATAATTTGTCACTCTTTCCTGCACTCATTATCTTGTCTTAGCCCCAATGTGGGTGGAGTATATTTCTCCATCCTTTGACTTTGGACAGGTGACTTGCTTTGGATAATGGCACATTGGCAGCAGCAAGTGTGTTAATTTTGAGGCTAGGACTTAAGAAGCCTATAATGTTTTCTCCTTGTGCCTTTGCCTGGTTAGTCAAGAATGTGACATGTAAAGCCAAGCCACCCTAGTTAATCCAGAGGCCTGCAGTGAAAAGCTGAGCCAGTCATGATAATAAATGGTGGTGGTGGTTTAAAACCAAGTTCGGGGGTGGCTTGTTAAACAGGATTATCGTGGCAATAGCTGATAAATTGCCAAAACTATGGGATTAAGGGTGTGGAGGTTAGTAGCTAAGGGAGATCAGAGATGGCAATCAAACAATAGTGTTCAAACTTGAATATAATGTAAGGACCCCTTTCAAAATCAGACATTCTTGTAGATTCCCAATGTGGCCTTTACATTGTTAAATATGTACAAATATGTATGTATATAAAACTATATATATACAGATATTTCTTAAACTTTTATTTTTTAAAATTATTTTTTAAGGAGGTGCTGAAGATTAAACCCAGGATCTCGTACATGCAAAGCAGGCACTCAACCACTAAGCTACACCTGCTCCCCTCCCCTAAACTTTTATTTCTTGAACCTCAGAATTAGAGCATTTACTGACTACAAATACTACTGTTAGGAATTGAATCATGTCCCTCACAAAAGACGTGTTCAAGACCTAACCCCCTGTTCTGTGGGTGTGAACCGTTTGGCCCTTAATCCAATGTAATTGAAGTCCTTAAAAGCAAAGGAAATTGGACATGGAAATAGAAAGTGAGAAGAAGAGACAGAGACAGATTGCCATGTGACAGAGGCAGAGATTGAGCCAGCACCAGAAGGTTACAGACATGTCAGCATGGTCTTGCTGACACCTTGATTTTGGACTTCTAGCCTCCCAAACTGTAAGGCAATAAATCCCCACTGTTTAAGCCAAACCCATTGTGTGGTATTCATGATAGCCGCACTGGAAAGCTGAGACAAGTACACATCTAGTATTCAAATTAACATCTTAACATAGTTCACAGAAACACGGTGTCACATGATTGTGTTGCTGGTACAAAAGTTCCTGCTATAACCTGGTAGAAGTGATTGAAAAATTGTACACTGAAGATATAAAAAGTGGGTTGGGGCAAACAATGAAGTCTAAAAGCTGATTTTGCTGGTGGGGAGACATGCAGATGGAAGTTGAGCTCTTAGGGTGGAAATATCACTTCCCTCTGGTCAAATTTTTGCAAAATCCTCATTTGGGGCAATTGTATAATTAATTTAACAAGGTCCCTTTTGCTTTTTCCTTCTTCTCACCAGCCCTCAAATATTAAACTATTTGGTGCCACAGAGCAGTCCAGGTCAGGGACTCCTCTTTGGGGTAAGGAACTTGACCAGTTACCTTAGGACAGCAATGCTTGATTATAACCAACTTTTGAGGTTACTGACCAGCCAGACCCATAAATGATGGGATGATTCCTAAAAGATGGGAACAGGGAGCCTCCTGAATAAGATGGAGGCAACCTCCCTGCATCTTAACTGGAAAGAAAAATGGAATCATCTTGTTGTCCATTCATAAGCATAAGTGACAACCTTGCATTAACAGGAGAGTTATGTAGGGAGCAAAAAGGCAGACTCATTGGCTTACGTGCTGAAAGATGTTGAGTATGTTAAGCTCTAACCCAGCCCGAAGTAGTTTCCCTAGAGTCTTTCTGCTTCTCTGAAGCCCTAGCAATGTTCTAATCCCAAAAGGCACCTCGGTGAGGGGATGGGGAGAGCTTGAATTGGCACACACTAAGTTACCTTCCTCTTAAAGTAAATTAACCATAAGGCTTTGGGTTTATAAATCCATCTCCTGGAATTTCCTGGGTGCCTAAAGGCCCCAGGAATTCATCATAAACTTGAATCTCCAAACCTACCAAGGTGAGGGCAAGATTTGAAGACAGAATGACCCCAAGATCATCAGCAAATGGTTTACAGAGGAACTGCTCTTTAAGGATGTTAGAAGGGGTCAGGTAGAAGTTAAGGAAATGGTGAGAAGGCTGGAAATCCTTCCTACTTCCAGCCTGTGACCTGCAGCACCGAGGAACCTCAGGTCCCACCACACAGAACCTGCATTTTAACAAAACCCTCTAGACCCATTGCACATTGTTTTGAAAAGCAGTAACTGAATAGAATACTAATTGAAAAGGGTCAATTGAGGAAATCTAAGGGTCAGGTTCTCCCGAGGCTCACATTCCATCTATTTTTCAAACTTTTTCTGAATGCTTTATCTTTTCATTGCTACTGCACTGAGCTTTAGTACCAGTGTTTCTTGTGGTTTTGTCTTCCCAGCTAGACTGTCAGCACCTTGAAGGCAGAGTTTCTTCGTGTCTTAGGCATCTTATATATGCCTTACTAGAAGTGGTACAGTACTGAATAGCATTATTGGCTGATCAGCAATCACTGAAAACACTTTAGTGACTATTTAGAAGTCTGTCTCACACTTAGAATTACCCAGGAAGATTTAAAAAACACCCCAAGCCAAAGAAAAGCAGAATACCTTAGTGGGGAGCACAAGGCATTGCTGCTAACATAGCTGCTTCTTCCCATTGTGCCTTCAGATTAAATTGAAAAGGCTAAGGAACCACTAATTAAAGATGATGGAAATTACTAATTTTGAGTTGAGGGGGACTGCTGAATAGTGCAGGCCAGAAGATGAGAAAAAGTAGTTGGTTAAAGTGCTCACTCGCCACCAAGCATTTTTTACATTAGCCTAAATTGGCATAGTAAGATGTGAGGAATATCAAGTGTTTAGGAGCTCTGAAGAAACAGTGCCTTAGTCTGCCCACCAGGGAAGCCAAGGTTCCTGTTTACCATGTCCTAAAGTTTGGAAAATGCTGTTTCTCTGCTCATACACCATCGCCTGACAAGCAGAAGTCACATTTCCCTCTGTATTTCTTCAATTCAATAATTTATTAATTTGTAAATGATGTTTCTGTGTGGAGTTAAATAAAAAGGCTAAAGGATGTCATTCACGGAAGCCCAAAGCTTGGCTGCCTTTAATGAAGCTGTTATTCTGTGTACAAAAAAAAAAAAAAAAAAGCATCAAAGAGACTGCGGATTCTTACTGACAATCACTGGCAGCGAAACAGATGAATCTTAAATTTAAACATTTCACAGAGAAGTAAGTAGGAAGCCTACCTAAAAGTGACACTCTCCCACACTTCCAACTTAAAATATGTTCACAGACCTCACTGCAAACACACAATGATGAGATGTAACTGGCAGCACCATGAGTGTCCTTTATTTTTACTATTTGTAGAAAACTGACATTTAGGTTTCAAGATTTGCGTTACAAAACAATCAGCAGCAGTTTTAAGCATTTCAACAATGCTTATGAATTCCACTTTGCTGACACAAACAAGGCTATTATTCCATGTTCAAAAAGTAAGACTTGTTCCCTGATGGCATCATTCCACATACTGTATATAGTCAGGCCACTGCCTAAGACCCATTTGTGACTGTGTCTTCTTCCATCTCCTCTTCACCATCATCAGCAGGCCCTAAAGGATAAAGATAAAACCCAAAGTCCTATCAATCTTTTTTATTCACTCAGTATGTGCATGCCCCTTCTGTGAGGCTATTATGTGCTAGGCACTGGGCTAGGTACAAAGAAACCAGAAACAGCCCCTACCCTCAAGGAGCTCATAGTCCAGAGACAGCCTATCTTTTACAGGTATTGGAAGGGACAGTCAACTGTCAAGGAAAGGGATCACAAAGGTGTTTTATGAAAGTCAAAACTACTGCCTCCCATTCTAACTCATTTTGGTCTATAAAAATTCAATTTTTTTGAGGGTAAAAAGCTTCAACTTGTGTTTTCTTCTTGCCACTACCATAGGCAAAGAAACTGGGAGTATTACTCAAAAAACATTTGGACATTTAACGACATGCCAGATGCTTAGAATACTGAATTAATAACTTTATTCCCTCTGTAAATTAGGGAAATATTGTAACAACAACCAAAAGGTCATTAAATTTGTTCAGCAACTTATGGCAGGTATTTCTGTCAATGTATTCTAAAAAAGGAATTTTGTTTTAACCTTGTGTTTGGGAAAACAACTCATTTTTAAGCCTACTGTTTCACTAGATTTCTAAATACAAAACTACCAAGAAAGAATGCCACAGGGAAGCGCTACTTGGCAGTCTGGGCGCACTGAGATCTAGCATATAGATCACCATGAATGATAAGTCTTCCCCCCGCCTCCAGGTGCCTTCAGATTAAATTTTAAAATCTCAAGAGACCCCGAGGCCCAAATAAAATATCCTGGGGGATTCAGTAACTCTGTCATATTAAAGTCAAAATAAGCAGGGTTGCTGTAACTTGCCTTCTCCCAATCTCTCTTAAAAAAGCCTTAACTAGATTTCTAATGTTCTCAATACCAAAGACCTGTGTCTATAAGTGCCCCGTGTGACCTGTCATGTGCCTACATGGTAGTCTCATCTGCCTCATTCTCTGCTTTCATTCATACCAGCCTTCCTTCAGTTCTTCAAGTATGCCATGCTCCCTTTAACCACAGGGTTTTTGCCTATGCAGCAACCTCTGCCTAGAATGGCTCTTTGCCTTTGTCTAGTTCAGTGGTTCTCAAACTTTTTAGTCTCAGGACCCAAGAGCTTTGTTTATGTGAATTACATTTATCAACATTTATCTTATTAGAAATTATAATTTAGAATTTTAAAAATAAATTAAGATTGAGAGGTGACTGCTAAGGGGTATGAGGTTTTTCTCTTTGAAGTAATGAAAATGTTCTAAAATTGACTCTGGTGATGAACCCACAACTCTGTGATTACACTAAAAGCCATTGATTATACACTTTGGATGGATTGTAGTTTGTGAGTATATTTCAATATATCTTCTTTTAAAAATAATTAAAACAATAAATACATTACATGTTAACACCTATATTTGTATAAAAAATAAAATCCCACCCCCCAATAGTGAGAAGACTGGCATTATTTTATATTTTTGCACATCTCTATTTAATGTCTGACTTAATAGGAAGTCAGCCAGACTCTCGAATCACCTTTAGCTTTCCACCTGCTCCAATATGTTGTTCTGATCGAAGGAAATGAAATAATAATAATAAAAAAAATCTTGCCTCTCACAGATATGTTGTTGGAGAAGGAAAGGATATTCTAGTAGCCTTTGCAGAATAACTGTGGCTAATTTTTTTTTGATACTATGCCAAAATTTGAAAAATGGTAGTTTCTTAAAGGTTAGTTTGAAATGTGGACTCTGAAACTTTATCAACGAGGTTATACTCTCTTACTTGAAAATCCTTTGGTCTATCTTGTACTTTAAATGGAGCTTTTACCCATGATTTTTGGAAAATGTTGGTTGACTGAGTGATGCAGCTCTCCCAAATGTTGACCCATCTTATTGTACAAAGCCAGAACAATCACATCCATTAATATCACCACTGATTTCCTCAGAAAGGTCTTCAAGTACTGGGAAGCTGTCAAGGTCATAGTGGAGAGTTCAAGCTTTCCAAATTTTCACTTTTCATTTTCTAAATTTTATCATCGGGAATAAATATTGCCAGTTGTTTTCCTTGAGGTGACAGGCTCACTTCATTCATGTTTGAAAAACGCCTGCCTTTCAGCTGAAACAATTACACAAGTGCTTTCCATGAGGCAACTGTACAAATCTGGCATGCAGAAGTGCCTCTCATCCTATCACCCAGAAGATCATAAAAATATGTACTCAAGAAGCGATATATAAAATTAATTATTTTCATTGCTTCAGCAAGGACATTCTTAAGTGAAACTGGTAAACACTTTACTAAAAGTGCATGGCAGCAAAGAATACGACTACTGGCCCACTGCCCTGACTTGTGCTATGGTACTAGCAGTTTCACCCACTTTTGCTCTTGTGCCATCAGTGAGCACAAGGAAGAAAGCAAATAACATCTCAGTGTTATAATGAAAGTAGTTTTTACCTTACAGACACCCAGAGACCTATGGATTACACTGTAAGAACCACTGGTCTAATTAAGTTATTTTAATAGCTTTTGCTCTCAGCTCAAACATTAGTTTCCTCGGGAAACATTCCCCAAGCCTCCAGGCCAGATAGAGATCCCCAGTTACATTTGTATCAAAACTTATAATATGCATTTATTTGAGCATTTTTTTTGACTATTATATCCCTAGTGCCCAATTTATTGTCTGACACAAAGTAGACACTCAAATATTTAGAACAGCTAACAGTTAACACTTATGACTCACTTATGTCATACTCTGTGCTGCTATATCTGGAGTATCTCACTCAATCCTCCCAACAACCTTTTGGGGTTGGTACCAGTATTGTACCAGGTTGGTATAAAGATGAGCAAACAGGTTTGGTGGGATTAAGAAACCTGCCCAAGTACACAGGTGGTGAGACTAAGGTTTGTGTCTTGGGTAAGAGCCTGTGTTCTTAATGACTAAGCTATTCTATGTACAGGTAAAAGTCTACACCGCTAACTCCAGGGTTTGGCTTCACCTCTATGGCTCTGAAATAAATAATCTTTGCTCCAACTTTTACACAAAAAACCCCACACTCCTTTGACTTAATATACTTTATCAAATAATGTCTTCATTTTCAAACAGCATTTAAAGGGAATTCTGTACCTGAACTGTTTTGTAATCACTTTCAGTGTAACATTAATTTGGAAGTACAAAGACAGAACACAGTTTTCTGACCTGATCTGCGTTCTCTGCCAGGTATCTGACCAGACTGCAATAGCCCCTTCAGCCTCTCCACTTCAGCCAGAGTGGATGCATTTGCTATAGCATTCTAGAGGACAGAAAATAATGGAGACAGCCAATTAATTTAAACTAAGTACCAATCACCCAGAAGACACATATAGAAATTCAGAGCAACTTTTATGTTAGAACAGTAAGTTCTGTGATGAGAAGAATTTTATTGGCACACTGAAGTTAACTCAGAAACCAAACCACCAATTTCTAAAATTG
>PVKH010031228.1:0-12362 GCA_004027955.1 Chaetophractus vellerosus
TCTGTAGACTTCCATCTTCCGGCTGCGTCCTTCTCTCTGTGCCCTTTCCTATGCGGTCTCCAGTAATAGGATTAAGTTCACCCTGACTCAGTTGGGCCACGCCGTAACAGAAGTAAAGGCATCAAAAGTCCTATTTTCAGTGGGTTCACACCCACGGGAATGGCTTAAGATTAAGGACACGTTTTTCTGGGATCCAGAACCCTAAGCCACCACAGTGCTATTGCTATTATTTTTGCTGTTAATATTTTCTACTTTTACACTTTTTATCCTTTATGCTCATTTTACTGCTTTCAGTAAAGGCAATGGGGATTGAAAGGACATATTTAGGAGATAGTGACGGGACGGTTCTGACTTCTTTCTTGAATAGTATGTGGGATAAAAGGATTCACAGTGGACAAGGGCTCACATCAGACCAGTTTCCGTGCAAACAGTGCTCCCCATTGAAATGCTTGTGCTTGAAGGGGACCATGGAAAAAAGTTACACTAAGTTCCTGCAAACCCCACCACTGATAATTGTGTAACTAAAATTCACTGTGTTTTAGTCAAGCAGATGTGTCTCTCAAAGAAGGGAGCACAGCAGCTCCTGGCCAGACTTATAATTCCTCCATTGCTGCTTCTCTTTTTGCCCAGTGGTCTAGCTGTTTTACAGCAAACGTATCAATAGGAAAAAGATAAAAATGCCATGACTGTATTTAGTACTTAGAAAGGATTTTGTTAGGATAGAGAGGGCAAACACTAATAGAAAGAATAAGCAGGCATTTGTTTGTTCACATATTCAAAACATCCCCGCAGGTACTGTATTCAAGAAATGACAAATGAGATTTCAGTTTGGAGTGATTATTGCACGAGTGTCAGAATGACTCCGTTAATGCTTAATATTATCTCCTTTGCTTGGCCAGACACTCTTCATTCTGTTTGCTGTCATGTTCTATAAATATCAAAGAGGCTGCCGAAGCAGCCCTAGCTGAGCTGTGCCGTTGCCTCCCGGGTGCTCAAAGTCTGCTTCTCTAAGGTAGAATCTCTGGGTCTGCAGGTTGATTTCATAGAGAGGATTAGTCAGTCCACGGTAAATAGCAACGAACTCCAATTTCAGTTTTCATGTCGCAGAGCTCTGCTGGGCTGTGTGTGTGTGTGTGCATGCATTATGAGCTGGTTTTAAGTGCCAGAGGGCACGCAAGTGATTTGTTCAGGCTCTGCTTTGCTGGAGTGTCTCTGGATCTTTGAGGAGCATGAGGCAGGCTTTCTGGACAGTTCCCTGCTGGGGGTTTTATTCAGAGTGTTCGCAAAGAGGCAAACCGCAGGGAGAAAGGTGGTTGCTGCAGTGAATCTACATTGTTGTGTAAAAGTCAAATCTTTTCAAGAACACCCAGAGGATTAAAAAACAAACAAAAAACGGTAGAGTTTTTCTTAAAGTATTTTCCTTTTTGATATAAATTGGTATAATGTTTGATATAAATTGGTATTGGTGTAACAATTGTGAATTATGGCAATATCTTCACATGCCAAGAGGCAGCATGTGAAGCGACCCCAATAACCTGAAGTCCCAGCATTATGATGCATGAAGCCGGAAACTTGTTTCCAGAAGCCCGATTTGCCCCTGCCCCCAAGAACTTGTTGCAATCAGGGAAAAGTATTCGCCCAGTGAGGATCATTTCCTAAATGTGGTGCTCAGATACTTAGAAGGTGAAACTCACCAGACTCTGATTCCTTCTTTCATTCTAGGAGGCAACTTGTTGCAAACTGTGACACCACAAAGTACAATCACATACTCCATTTCTCACTGATGTTTTATAAAAGCGACCAGCAACGAAACTCTGTTCCTTCCTTCCTTCCTTACTCAGGGCTCTCTCTCATCGCTTCAGTCACTGTCTTTAGGGATGTGAGTGTTCCTAGCAAAACCCTGCAACTCTAATTCCCATTATAAATAAACAATTTAGAGTTCATTAAAGGTGCTTTTGTGTAAGGAAAGGGGAAATTTTACTCATAAATGTTACTTGTGATTCACACATTTCAGCAGCAGAAGGAAAAAAAGGCATGTATTTACAAGAAACTATGATACAGGTTCTTGCACACTATGAAAAACTCATTGCTCACCTTATTTTTTTTTTACTCTTTTTATTAAAGAAAATAAACTACTCCTTTTCATAGCACTGGCTATGCTGCTTTAACTGGGTAGCTACAGGTTTCATTATTTAAAATCCGTGTTCAGAGTGGAAGGCAGGAAACTTACCTTAAAGGAGTAGTAGAAGGAGCCCCATTCCTCCCCTTCCACCACTTCAGTGAAAGTCACCGTTTCGGTGCAAGTCACTGGGGGATAATCCGGCATCTGTGTGCTCCCGTTGGAATTGGGGCTGCCCTCTGTGAGGTTGGCTGGCATGGCTCAGGCGGGGCTAAGCCTCCGTCCCTATGCCTGCAGGTGAGTTGCAGAGTCCAGCTCACCTCCTGAGAGCTGGGCAGCAGCTGCAGCTCGGCACCTCCTCTGCCTCCCAGGGAAGGCTGCTGGATGGAGCTCGGATGAACGGAGCCCACCGCATTCAAGAGCCTGATGACAGGGAAGATTCCGGCGCTGCACTCTCCTCTGTAGTTACCACCCAGTAGCCAGTGCAGCGTTCATCACCCCACAGCCCCGCCCAGCACTGGGATCTCACCCTAAGGGCAGGCTGGAGCCCCCACCCCCACCCCCGGGCACTATCCACGTGGCTCTTCAGTGTGTGTCTGCCCAATTGTGCTTTTCCTAACTTCCAGAACGGAACCCCACTTCTGTCTGAGCTTCAACAATACAGGAATTTGAACTCCTTAGCAGGTCCATTCAATCAGGTCATATTTGCACTTCTGAAATGAAATTCTAATTATGCATTAGTTTCAGCTTTCTGACTTACAGTCCTCGCCGGGACATTTACTGAGTAGTGGATTTCAGTAAACGTAGGCAAATGGCATGTTTGTGTGTCACACGTGTGATTCTATTCTAGGTTTTCACAGGGCAGTTCTCAGAAAATCCCATGGTCCGTGTTTGTCAGTAAGCCACAACCCCTCCAGTAATATGACTGGGAGTGGTGCCTGGGAAATACTTCTCTGGCCTTCAGGTTATTCACCTCAGTTACTACCTAGGACCAATGCTCAGGTGCAGGTGGAATGGAGGTAATGGCAGCGTCTGAACTTTAGAGAGGGGTGGATGAGAATAATAATGATTGCTTCCATAGCACACAAAAAAAGCGCTCACAAAGCACATTGATAGGTTCTTCAATTTGATTTCTGGAATAACTCGGTGAGGTCTGCAGGAAAGTTATCTTTATGCTAGCGTTTTACTCCAGAAATATCAGCTTGAGAGGTGAAATGACTTGTTCGAGATTCCCTCAGCTGGTGATGGAAATGAGATCTCTTCAGAGAGTCCTAGACAGCTGTGGTTTTACTGTAAGATAAGCTGGTTTGCATCAAATCTCAAATGCCGACAGGGGCATGAAGCTAACATAAGTAAGGATAACAGGTCAGGTGTAAACCAATAGGAACTAAGCTGCTTGCATCGCAGTCAAGTATAATACCTGACGACTTACCTGGAAATCACTCTGTGAGCTAAATAAACATGCCCGCCCACCAGTTTAAGACACCTGATGTAAGAGGCAGCAGGTTCAGTGGTAATCATAAAAGATTGTAGCCACTATTAAAATCTCCTGGGAAAGCTCCAGCATAATCTATCCAGCTCCAAGAAGAATATAATATGCTAGTTTAGGAATATATTTAACAAAAGACATGAAATAGCTCTATAACATGTTGCTAGAGAAATTCATGAAAATATGAGTAAATGGAGAGGTATATAAGTTCAGGGATTGGAGGACTCATTATCATTAGGATGTTAATTCTCTCCAAATTAGTCTATAGATTTAATGAAATTCCAGTCATAATCAACTCAATTTATTGGTGTAAGTTGGCAAGCTGATACCACAATTTTTATGGAGATGCAATGAACCCAGCCAACCAAAAGCACTCTTGAAAATGGAGAACCACATTGGAAGGCTTAAACTACCTGACTTTCTATAAAGTGATAGAAATCAAGACAGTGTGGGAATGACATAAGGACAGATAAAGAGATCAAAGGAACAAAACAGAGAGTGTAGAAACAGGCCCCCATTTATATATCACCAGGGGAATGCACAATGAGATGCTACTACCCACTCACCAGAATGGCTAAAGTTAAAACGACTGATAACACCAAAGGTTGTCAAGAATGCAGAGCAAATGAAACTCACACGATGTTGGTGAAAGAATAAAATTGTACAACGACGGTGTGGAAAGTTCTGGCAGCTTACTATAAAACCAAATATACACTTATCCTAGAGTAGCAGACCCTGACCCATTTTTCATAACCCCCACTGCTGAAGCTAAACTAATCTATGGTGCAAAATTTAAGAGCAGTGGCTGCATCTGTGGGAGTAGGGGTGGGGCTGGAAGCTGCGATAGACTAGACGGACAGGAGAGAATTTTCCGAGGTGATGATAAAGTTCTGATTCTAATGTTCTGGTTTGAGTTATACAGTTGTACGCATTTTCCAGAATTCATTAAGTGGTGTACTTAAGATTTGAATATTTTATTATACCTGACCTCAAGAGACGAATAAAAAAAAACCTCACATATATTAGTAATAAACAACTAATGTTATACAAGTTGAAGTATTTGGGGAAAATGTATTTATGCCTGTGACTTAATTAGAAATACATTTGAAAAACCAAGATGGATTGGTGGATGGACAGAAGGTTGGACAGAGCAATTGTTCTGTGACAAACAAAACAATTATGATAGAATCTAGGAAGTATTTACGTGAGTTATCACTGTATAATTCTTTCAAATTTACCATATGATTTGGAATTTTCATAATAAAGTATTAGAAACCTAATTAAGGGGGAAATATTTAATGAAATTACTATTGGAAATTTCTCAGGATTCAAGAAAGATGTAAGACCTCAAATTGAAAGACCACGGGAAGTGTGAAGCAGGAGCAGAAAAGAAAAATCTAGACAAATAGCAAAATGTAATAACATCAAAGATAAGAAAACTGCAAGTTTACAAAGATAAAAAGCAGAACACTTAAAAAGAAGCAAGCATCACATGGTATCTGAGTTTTCAATAATCACACTGGATGCAAGAAGATAACTGAGTAATATTTTTTAACATTTTAAAAAATATTTTCAAAATTAAAATCCTATATCGAGGAAAGCTAAAATTTACATGTGCATATGAAATAATGATTTTTCCTCCTGACATTCATGGCTCCAAAATGATCCAATTTGGGAAGGGGAGTGTTAGTTAAGATTGTCAGATGATCATAAACAAAAATACCAAATAATTTTTAAAAAGAAAAAAATATATATATGGTATGAGAAATTTATTGACCACCATTGTACACAGCAACTTATATTTAATATATGTTATGGCTTTTATACATTTTTATTTCTTAAAAAAAACCCGTTTGCTATATAGGACAATTTCCCTCAATTGGTCAATGATTGCATGCACTGCTTAGTTTATATAAATTTACTAGACAGAAAACCTAAATAATGGACTGTCATTGTCACCAAGTTCAATAGCTGACACCTGCAGACTCTGCTCCGGGAAGTGCATTTCCAGGGGTACTAAGCAAAAATAGGGAGAACACAGATTCCAAGTCTGCACCCTGCTTCAGAAGTTCCTCTGAATGTTGCAGTTAGAGGAAAAGAATGTGGCAGGGTCCCAGCTGGCTGTAAAGTTAATTGGAATTTCCTCTCAAGGACCAGTGCTACGGAACAATGAGACTCATAGTGTAAATCCAAGGACGGGCAGCATTAGCATCATCTAGAACTTGTTAGAACCGCAAATTCCTGGGCCCCACCCCAGACCTGCAGAGTCAGAACCTGCAGGGGTGGGGCCCCGGAAGCTGTGTTTTAACAAGCCCTCCAGGTGATTCTGATGCACAGTCAAGCTTGAGAAGCACTATCCCAGAGCAGCATGTTGAGGTTCAAGGGGTCATCAGAAGGATGAACTGAGGGATGCTGGGTGGAGCAGCCTGTAGGGAGGGAGGTAAAACTGCACCAATCTATCGGCCTTTGTGTGTAAAATGAATATGATTAACTTTTGACATATTTTCAGCACCTACTCCTGTGCTTCTCGACCTTTCCTCTAACATCATGCACATGAAGAATGATGTTGATATTCCTGGGACATCCCTCCCATGTATGACTGAGATTCTGGTGAATTCCCCCAAACTGCAGGGAAGTAAAGCATATTACAATATTATGATAGCTGATAATTGTCACAATTATTAATTTCCTTCAGGGGTGTTGTCTATCAAGCTGCCAGTTTTAGGCCCCTCATCATTAACTGTGACATCACCTGCTGCTCTTTCACTCAACCCCTGCTCACCAGTTTGATCTCATGGCAAGAAAGGGGCTTTCCTGAACCTCTCTACCTTGAGCCTGTTGAAGTGCACCCCCATAAGCAGCTTTGCCCACCATAACGCTCATTCCGCTTCAATATTCGTTTGAATATCTCTATATCTCTGCTCCCTGATAGACTGTAAGCTCCGCAAGGGGGGACCATAGCTGTCGTTTTGTCATTTTGCTGTCAGCAGAGTGGCTGGCACCCACAGAGTAGGTGTTAAATAGGTATTTGTTGAGTGAAGGAGCCTAATTAGAATGCAAGTGTGTGAGTGTGATGTTGCTATAGGATAACCTTGAAACTTTTCTAATTTAACAACAAAAAAAGTAAGTCATTTGAAAATTCCAGTACTTTAACCTTTAATATTAATTAGGAACCAGCTGGTAACAGCAACAAGCACAAACCCCAGCATGCTGTGATAATGTATTTGGGAATCTTGGCCCTGACCATTCAGAAGTGCTAGGAGGGATTGGCTCAACAGGACCTGATAGTTGCAAGCAGCGATTCTACCCGTGATTCGACCGTGTTATGAGAGCTCTGGACTCTGCTAAGTTTATCAGTAGAGGCAGCCAGGCTTCCCCGCCTTCCCATCACCCCCTCAAACAAGCCTTACCAAGTAGCTTCACTGGCAGATCACAATAAAGGGAGCATTTACTCTCTGTGTTATCTATAGAAACTGAAAACTCTCTCAAAACCCAGTACTTAACATGCTTACTGCTCAGAGGGCAGGGGTTCTCAACCCTGCATGCACAGTGGAATAATTTGGAGTGCTTTAAAAAAAATACTAATGCTTGGGACCCACCCCCAGAGAGTCTGATTAAATTGTTCTGGGGTACAGTCCAGACATTGGGAGTTTTGAAAGCTCCCCAGGAGATTCTCATGTGCAGCCAGGATTGAGAAGTCCTGCCCCAGGAGAAATACAGTTTGCAGGTGTCTGGTGCCGTCAGGGTTTTGCTGCCTGCCCTGCGGTCTTCATTAAAGTCCTGCTGCTCTCCCGATTGTCTGCCCTGCCAGGTTCTTTCCCGCTCACCACCCCCAAGGGGCTGCCTCTGGGTCCCCTGGCACCTGCAGCCAGCCGACCTCATTGACACACTCTTTTTCCTCAAGACTCAGTTTTAGCGACTGGGCACTTGTCCTCTCAGGGGAGTGGAGAGAGATGGGGGTAATTTTTCTATTTCTTCATCACCGGTGGCCAGGTTTTCTCCTCTCTTTCTCAGCGACCGAAAGTCATAATCTACCTCCCTTTTGGAGACTCTCAGACTTAAAATTTGGATCACGTTGGTAGGACTGTCTTCCTTAAAAAATATCCAGCTTGAGCCTGAAAGAAGAAATCCCAGACAAGGAAGGGAGTGTGGGTCACAAATTTGCAACTCTGACCCTTAGCTTTTCCCTGCCCTTGGAGCGGTTCAGTCATTGATTCTGCTGTTCTGGCTCCAGGGAGGCAGGCCTCTCAGCTTAATATTTGCACCCGAGAAAAATGTTAAAGAGCCCAGACTGGCACATTTTAATAGGACTTTACCAAGGCTTGGAGATATCAAAAGAGAAATTAGCACAAACTGCCATGACATTAGATAATCTGTTCATCAGGTACAGTTTTTTTCTTCATGCCTCCAGGGCACATTCAGCTGTGGGACTTGGGAAAAGAGGTGGCTTCCAGAGAGGTCCACCTCCTATTTCTTTGGCCCACTTTTGTCCCCAGTATATGCACAGTTCTCCTTTCTGCAGACTGTGCACCTCCTCCTGAGACATCGCCAAACCTTTGGTTTGCAGAAGGCCATTCTCTCACATTGCACAAGGGCTGTCAGAAACCCTCTGCCCTTTACACCTTGCTCACTCTCCAATCTGTAGTCACTACTGAGGCATTGGCAGTGTTCTCCCTCACTAGGTGGTGTTGAAGTTAAAACTTGAGCAACATTTAGTTAGATCTCAGAGAGTTTTATTGAATCAATTCATGAATCGCGGAGATTCCAGTTATCAGGAGGTGGAGAGGAAATTCCGCAGAACATAGAGAGCAATGGGAGGAAATTGTCACTGGTTAATGCAGGCTACCTTTCCTAGTGGGTTAGTGCAGGCATTGCTTAGCCATGAGGAAGTTAGCTGGCGACAGCTGATTGGCTGATTTAAATTATGCTTTCTGGGCCAGCCAGTCATTTACAGGGAATAGAAACTCCCTCCCTTGGCCAGAGTGAGTCGAATGTGGGGGGGTTCACAAAATCCCAGGGCATAGGTGAGCATACTCCTAATGGACCATCAATGGAGATTGTGGCTGTTCTTGAGTGTGGGCCATTCTCAGATGTCAAAGAGAGGGCAGCTTCCATGCCGCCTTGTCCCATTGGCTTACAAATGCTCTGTCCTACAATGACACTGTTCCCTCCAAATCAATGGGTGACTAGTGTCTAACTCATTGGGCTTGAGTAGGGGGATTCCCTTGGGTGACAGTTAATGGGGGAAAGGAGCACATATGTTAATATTTGAAATATTATCTTGACACACTTTGGTCCTTCTAAGGAAGGAGGATTTTGTTGGTTTTGTTTTGAGGCTTTTCTGTATTCTTCTATCTCCACTCCTAGCCTCTCCCGTTTCTAGATGAAGGTCACCTTTCCCAGGTTACTGGCTCACTTCTTCAGCTCCACTATGAAAACCTTTGTTCCCAAACAGTCTCATGTCAGCAGTGTACTCCTTAGAGTTACCCCTGGTAGGGACATTTATATTTTAAATGTTGACTTTCTTGGGATGAAAAGAATTTGGCATCAGCAAACAGAATGGTGGAGGTTTGGAAGAGAGATGCACAAGTTGCAGGAAATCTCCCAGCTTCCTACTTCATGCATTTATTATGGGAGCTCAGGACACAATATTTAAATCCCTGAACAAATATGTTTTCCATAATTCTAAAGAGAAAAGTTCATAAACTTCAGAATACAAATTATTGGTAAAACACTTAAACTTCTTTCTTGGATGTAGAATCCCAATAGGGATTGCTATTTTGCTTCATTGCAGTCTGAAAGTCCAAAGGTTTCTAATAAGCCCTATGTAAATGAGATAGAGAGTTCTGGCTCTCCCAGGTATTTCCTGACCTACCATAGAATGCGTTTCTTAGTTGAAAGAAACACATATACCCATATACCACACTCCTTTGCCCCTTTCTTTCTGTAGCCACTAAAGTTCTCAAAAATATGTTGTATTGAATTGAAAAGTGTTATTGGCTAAAAATTCAATCATAACAAATTTATTCAGTAATTAACATGTGAGGAACATACTGTGTCAAGGGCTGAGGGGGAATGAGAAGGTTCCTGATGTGTGGAAATTCATGGTTTGGTTGCAGAAAACAGGTTAAGTAATATACATACTCCAGGTTCAACATCAGAAAGAGGGTAAAATAACTCAATAACATTGGGTGATGCAAGGCAGAACGTGATTACTCTCCAAGAGAGTAGCAAATTGAGTCAATATTCCAAGTTCAGAGGAAGCAGAAATCATAGTTTTGAGGTTTATATCTGGGTTTTGCTGTTTTTAGTTACTTTGGGTAAAGACTGCGCCATTTCTTGTTGTACCAGGATGGAGCACGGTGAGGAAGCACGGATTATAGGACAAAGGGAATTAACTTTCGCCAGCAGGACTTTGATGCTCTGATACCAGAATTTGGCACTGCCTGCAAAGCCTAGATTTCTCAGGGGTAAGCTGCTAATAGATACTCTGTGACTTTTCTCCTAAAGGGATGAGCCTACAATTTAAGCTTGAAACAGTCACAATACTGGCTAAGCAAGATACATCACAGCTGCTGCAATTGGGTGCTTAGTCTTTAAGCACCTCTTTTAGAAACTATGTAAAAGTGGATTGGTTGGAGTTTTGATTATAGAGGTTGGATGGGGAAAGGATATGGGGGCAGGAATAGGGGGAATTCCATCTAATTGCTGTACTGGGTACTTGACATGTCACCACATTTAATTCCCAGAATGCTACTTTAAAGTGGGTGCAAGTTTCCCCATTTTAAATGTGCAGACAGCTCTTGGTAAAGAGAAGTGGATGGAAAATGATCATTGACTCTCCAGGCAGTTAACTTTCTGTAGTCCCTGATTTCGGCCCTGCATTCTGATGTGGTTGGGGATGGCTCCAAACCATTAGGATGAAATAACAGTATCTTTTGTTCAGCATAAGAGAGAAAATTGCTTTGAAGGCGGAAAGAAATCCTTGGGTCCTGGAGAGAAGCTAAATGCAGCACTACATCTGGTAATTGCTTGCTCTAATACATAGGAGAGGTTACACATGTTACAGTGATTAAGAGATATATTTGCTGAAGAAATGGATGCAAAATTCTGCTTTAAAGAGGACACTGAAAGAAATATGACTCAGCAGTCCATGCTTTCAGGGTTGCATTTTTCTAATTGTAGAAGTAAAACTTGCCCACAGTAAAACCTTTCCCACTTTGAATAAATACCTGAAAATGCAAAGTTATAGTAACTACTAATGTATTTCCAGTCCCCATATGAGATCATGCTATACACTCTGCTTTGCATTGTGCTTTCTTATTTCCTGTCTTGTGGACTTTTATATCAATAAATACAATGGTTATTTTAGCACCTCTGTTATGCTAATGTGTGATGTGCCATATTTTAATAAATCATCCCCATATCAATTGAGATTTCAGTTTCTGATTTCTCTAAACAGTACAGTGAACAAATATCTTTGAGCACTTCTCTGATAATTTCCTCAAAATATCGCCTTGAGAGGTATAGTTGCTGTCACTGGCTGGTCTTCTGCCTTTGTGTCTGCTTCTATTCCTTCGACTGATGCCTTAATTTTGTTGTTTCTTTTTTAAAAATCTGAATCCCTGGATTAAATGCTTAACACATCCATTTCTATTCTTTCATGTTTGCCATAAAATATTTAAAGCAATGCATTTTCCTTTCAATACTCTTTTTGCTGGGTTGCATAGATTTTGATATGTAGTAATTTTTCCCCATTATTTCCTACAATATATATAATGCTTGTTTGGTTTCCTCTTTGGCCAAAGAATTACTTATGAGTGACTGCAACTATTTATATATGTGTTCAATCAATTTAATTTCATATTTTGTCATTTATTTCTTGAATTATGTTTGGAAGACAGGATCTTTTTTATTTTAAAATTTGAAATATTTAAAATTTACATATAATAATTTTTGAAAAGAAAATCCATAGAATTTACCAGGCAATTAGACACACACACATAAATACTTACTTTCATATGTGTAAGTTTGAGCTCACCTTTATCAATTCTACTGTATTCTTTAGAACCTCTATTTCCTTACTTATTCCTTTTAATCTACTTAATTTATCAAGCACTCAGAGAAGTTTGTTCTTGTTTCCCATTATTTTTGAGACCCTATCAGTTCCTCCTTGTATTTCCTACTAGTTTAACTCTGAACATTTTGATGGTGTGTTATTGTCACAGAAAGATTTATGACATACATATTCGTATTGGATTATATTAATCAGCAAGTAAAATGATTCTCTGTCCTATTTAATATATTTTACTTTGTATTTTAATTAGTTCTATATTAATATTATAATCTAGTATCAGTTGGTAATTGCTTTGGGGCACAAGTAACAGATACCTGAAAATGAATAGCTTAAGCAGGATAGGTTTTTTTTCTTTTCTGGCTCCTGTAACAAAGTCAAGAGTTACTGGCAGGCCAGGAGTGGTGAAGTGGTTCTAGGATGTTATCAGTGACCCAGACTCCTTGTATCTTCTTGTACCAGCGTTCTTGGTAGGTTGCATCCATCCTTAAGGTTACCATATGGTTGTAAGATGCCACACCAGAGCCATCCTGTTTGCATTCCAGCCAACGGAAAGAGAAAGGGGGAAAGGCAAAAGGGTGCTCAGCTTTTTTAAAAAGAGTTTTCCTGCAAGCTTCCCCCAGTTAACTTCCACTTATATTTCATTGGCCAGAACTTAATCTCATGGTTTCTTCTAATTG
>PVKH010031229.1:0-12359 GCA_004027955.1 Chaetophractus vellerosus
GCAGGCGACCTGCCCTGCCCGTGGCGGCTTTTGCCTGTCCGTGGCAGCTTTTTGCCCTGCCCACGGCGGCTCTGGCCCGCCCATGGCGGCTTGCCATTCTCAAGGCGGTCTGCCCGCTAGGAGAGGTCCCCGGGAACCGAACCCAGGGCCTCCCATGTGGTTTCCCAGTGAGCTCTTTATCCACTGAGCTATCTAGCTGGGCCCTATAGTTGATTTTTAAAAGTCTGATGTACAGTTTTATATGTGACTTGTTTAGCTGAAAACTCTTACTACCTTCTGTTTGTTCCCAGTGTTCTGAAATTTCTGAAATCTGTATTGTATGTCTCTGGTCTAGCACCTCTAATTTAGGTATTTGCCCTTCAGTTTTTGAGAAGTGTGTGTATATGTGTGTGTAATGGTTAAAAATATTATCCTCTCAATAAATAATGTCTGTTTCCTATAGTTTATTTTTTCTTATTTTTATTGCTCTCTGTATTAGATGATTTCCTCAACTGTCTGATGACTGAATATTTGCTGTCCATTCACACTTAAGAGTGAGGCACCAAAAAGCTGATTAGATGGTCAGGAAGTATGGATAGTGTCTGAATTATTGGGCACTGTAGGGTGGCTAGGTAATGAACCAACTTTTTTATTGTCTGACTCTCAAATATTAATATCCATAGGTCTTTTCTCTGGGGTCTTTTGATTTCTTCAGAGAAGATGCCTCTGATTTCCAGCCTTAAGGGGAGTATGAGCCTGGATATTATTATTCTAGAAGTAAGGCAAGGATGGGACCAGGGATCTACATTTTCAAACATAGTCTTTTATATAATCTTCCTAATTTAAATACTTTGTTTTATCCCTACCCTCTACACTGCCTGGAATCTCTAAACCAGAACCTTTCCACTTCAATTTTCTCCAAGGAATAAATGTTTTATTCTTATAAGGTAGAGTAGGATTAGTTGGGTGTCCATAAAAGGTAGGGGAGTGACTCTGTAGGTCCAACTATTTTGTATACAGATTTTTTAAAACCAATTCTTTTATTTAGTTCAGAACTTCAACCCTGCCTTCAATAGTCCTGTTTACTCTGAAGTCCAGAGACTTTTCAGGATTCTGTGGTATAAATTGGCTTACTGCTCATCCTTTCTTCCCTTCTGTGGTTTCAAAAGTCTCTAGATTCCTCTGTTTTATCAAATCTATCACCACACTATATGCTTTCCATCTTCCTCTTGGATGCTAGTCTTCCTTTCCCATTCTCTTTGATCTTACAGGTTTACATTTTTGTAGACATAGGCGCATGGAGAAAAAACAGAAAGCCTAGCTATCAAAAAAAAAAAAATTAAATATTTTTAAGCCAATGGAATTTGTAGAAATGTAAAATTATATATCTCTTTTCTATTCTGTATTTATTTAATTGGTTATGGTAATACAAAATTCCCTACCTACAGTTACCAAATATATCTTAGCATAACTTTTTGCAATGTTTCTAAAAATGTGGGCTGCCAACTACCCACCTTAGAATTCCCTGGAGCATTTGTTAAAATGCAGATTCTCAGGAACCATGTTGTACCTATAATTTCTGGGGGTGGTACCCTGAAGCCTTCACATTTAATAACTTCTTAGGGGACTTGGCTCTATAGAAAATCATAAATTACTATGGTCTCTAAGTCTGTAATCAAGCTAAAATTTCTATTTAAGATGAATGATATTTGTTACTGAACCCTACTATAATGCTCTTCATTTTAATATCCAAGGAGTTTAACTTTGTTTTGTAATTTTGGGATTAAAATCTGAAAAGCCCTTGGATGAAATAATGATATTTAAATTTACTATTAGTATTATTCAAACAAGTAATATTTATTTTGGTATTCAAGTTTATTATTGTAATGATGAATATTTATTTTGAGGAGCAATCCAGTTTCAACTAGATTTTGCATCAATTCTACTTCAAACTGACCTGTGTATCTAAATTCTAAAAATCAACTGGAAAAAAGTTACATTAAC
Organism: Chaetophractus vellerosus; assembly: GCA_004027955.1. Lineage (NCBI taxonomy): Eukaryota > Metazoa > Chordata > Mammalia > Cingulata > Chlamyphoridae > Chaetophractus > Chaetophractus vellerosus. Next base: position 1,984 of record PVKH010031229.1, read on the forward strand.
CAATTTCTCTTAGATTGCAAGTTTTGAGAGAGCTATATTATTATTTCATATTAGAAATAACAGCATGGAAACTAATCATTTCCACTGGTAAAAGATAAATGTTTTGCCAGGGTATTCATTGTGGGATTTGATTCTCTTTCCCACTTCCCACAGCATGTTAAGTGCCAACTGGAATATGTTGTCAGAAAACAGCTAAATCCATTGGTTCATCTTTTTTCAACTATAACTTTGAGAACTTGGAAAAATGACAAAGAGAAAGGTTGGAAAGGGAAAACAGTTACTTTAGAGTTGTCATTTCCTGACTCATTAAGTTTCAAATAGGGGTCAATCACATATTTTAAACTGTCACTTCCAACCACCCATCTTCCTTATAAATATTCTCTGTCCCTGCATTTTTTAGGGTTATAATACATGCAGGTTTTTATTTTTCATAAAGATTTACTGGAAATTAAAATAAAATAGTTTTACTTAAACAGCTTTATTGAGATAAAATTTGCAGAAAATAAAATTCATTGATTTTAAGTGTACAATTTAAGGAGTTTGAAAGTGGATACAATTGTGTAACTATTATCACATTAAGAAATAGAACATTTCTATCACTCCAAAAAGTTTCCTTATGACTCTTTGCAGTCAATTCCCTTCCCCCTTTGCAGTCAATTCCCTTCCCCCCTTTGCAGTCAATCTTAACCACTGATCTGCTTTCTGTCACTACAGTTTTGGCTTTTCTAGAATTTCATATAAACTGAATTATACAGTATATAGTCTTTTGTATATGGCTTCTTTCATGCAGTGTGATTTTGAAAATCTTGTTGCATGTATTGGTAGTTTGTGTGGACATATATTTTCATTTTTCTTGGATAAATATCTAGAAATATAGTTTTACTTCTTCCTTTCCACACTGTACATCTTTCATTTTCTTTTGGTTTATTCCATTGATTAAACCTCCAGCACAATGCTGAATAGAAGTTTAAGAACAGACATTCTTCCCTTGTTCCTGATGTTAAGGGGAAACTTTCATTCTTTTCCATTAATATATTACCTGAAGGTTTTTCATAGATGGACTTTATCATGGTGAAGAAGTTTCTTTCTATTCTAGTTTGCTGAGAATTTTTATTATGACTAAATGTTGAATTTTGTTAAATTTTTTGTTTGCATCTATGGAGATGATGATGGGTTTTAGTTTTTCAGTTTGTTAATATGGAGAATTATATTGATAAAATTTTCAATTGTTAAACAAACTTTGCATTCCTGGGACAAACCCCACTTGGTCAGGATATATTATCTTTTTTATATATGTCCGGATTCAATTAGCTAAAATTTTGTTAAGAATTTTTGCATCTATGTTCATGAGGGATATTGCTATAGTTTTCTTTTTTTTTTTTTTTGTAATATCTTTAGCTTTGATATCAGGGTAATGCTGGACACATAGAATTCATAGGGAACTATTCTTCCTCCTCCAAGTCTCTGGAAGAATTTGTATTATTTCTTCCTTAAAAGTTTGACAGAGTTCACCAGTGAAGCCGTCTTGAGTTTTCAATGTGGGAAAATTTTTAACTACAATTTACATTCCTGAAATAAATAGAGGGTTCTTTTGAGTATTTTTTTCTTGGTGAGTTTTTATAATTTCTATTTTTCAAGGAATTTGTCCATTTCATCGAATTCGTTGAATTTACTCTTCATAATATTGCTGTACTATGCTTTCAATGGCTATATCTACATGATTTTTAGTGATTGACCATTTTCATTCATGGTATTGGTAGAATGTGTGTTCTTTTTATACTGATCAGTCTGGCTAGAGGTTTATCTGTTTCATTGATCTTTTCACAGAATTAGCTTTTTATTTCAGTGATTATTCTCTATTACTTCCTGTTGTCTCTTTCATTGGGTTCTAGTTCTCATCGTTATTATTTTCTTCCTTTTGCCAGCATCAGATTTAATTTGCTCTACTTTTATAATTTTTTTAAAAACAAGCTTAAATCATTGGTTTGAGACTTTTATTCTTAAATCATTGGTTTGAGACATTTAATGCTATAAAATTTCCTCTGGGCACTCCTTCTATTCTCATCATGTTCAAGTTTTCCTCTATATTCTATAACATGTGGAGCATATCATCATTCTTCTCTGCAAATTCCATCATTTAATCACTTCTGGATCTGTTTCTATTGATTGATTTTTCTCCTGATTATGGATAATAATTTATTTCTTCTTTGCATAACTGTTATTTTTTTAATGGGATGCTGAATATTATGAAGTTTGCATTAGTTTTGCTGTATTACTTTAAACTGTGGTAGATATTGTTCCAGTATGCAGTTATATCACTTGAGATCAGTTTGATTCTTTTGAAGTTTGTTTTTATTTTTTGTTAAGGGAGGCCCAGAGTATGTTTTAGTCTAGGGCTAATTTAGGCACTATCCTTCTTGGAGATTACTAAATGCCCTACACACTACAAGATCTTTCTGCTTTGGCTGGTAAAATGAACTACTCTCAGCCCTGTTTGAGCTCCAGGAGTTGTTTGGTCCTCTGCTTTCTGGTGTTTTCTTTCCTGGTTTAAGGTAGTTTCCTCTCAAATATAAGTAGATAAGTATTTAGCCAAAGAGTAAAGGGGACCCTCTGTAAATCTCCACAGCTTTTTCTATGCAGCTCCCTTCTCTCTGATAATCTGCCCTGCAAAATCTAACTACTTTGTTCGTTCTGGACTCTGAGGTCTAACTCCTCAATTCAGCATGACTGCTCAGCTGTTTGGGCTTGCTGTCCCTGAGGTATGGCCTGGAAACTGACTCTAGGAAATAAACTGGGTCAATCATAGGACTCAGCACTTTTGTTTTCCTTCTCTCAGGGATGATAATCCTGCACTGTCTAAATCACTTAATATATTTTGTCTGGTCTTCTTATTGTTTAAAGCAGGAGAGTATAAATCTTGTCCCTGATACTTCATCATGGTTGGAAGCAAAATTTCACTTATATCTTTTAATGAATTTGAATATCAAGAAAGTTACATTAGCTTCATAAGTTTCATTTATGAACACAATTCAAGTAACAGAAATAAAGTTCCTTATAAATATGATTCTTAGAAGATGAGCTAAAATATGAAGGATTCTGAGACACAGAGAATAGTAGGGTAAGAATAACCAACTATTTAAAATTTAACATATAGTCTTTTCTTTGACATGTTGTCCCTCACAAAGATCCTACACTAACAAGAAAGGAAAAATTATGGCTATAATCTATCAAAGATGTAGGTATACATTACTGACGTGAGCAATGAATTACAAATTGAAGATCCAGGAAAGAAAAGTTGACAATCCTGCCAACTAATCAATTAGAAAAACATCTTGCTGGCATTTACTGGTATTTTTTTTAATCTATCTTTAAGAAAAATTAGAAATAAGAATTACCTGTCCTTATATTCCTAAATACCTTATATGTGTACTCAAAAGGAAGAGCAAATAGAAGAGCTACAAAGAATTTTGAAATTGGAAAGTTTACCATAATGCAGAGGACGTTATGAAGGTATATAGCACAACCAAGTCTTGGTCACTTATATTTTCTTGAAATATGTCACTTCAAGAGTTTTCCTAATGAAACCTATAAAACAAATTACAACAGCACTAATACATAGGGCAAATGTATTATCCTTTATATAGATGCGTGTATGTTTATACATACAGAAACATAAAATGACACACATATCTATATAGAGAAAATATATTTACCATTTGTCATAACATATATAAAATCAGCAAGAGAATATTATGCATATATCACATTAATTTTCCTTTTTTAAAATCAAATGCACCTACTTTTTCTATAAATATTTAGTGGGCAAAAAATGGAGTCTGATATCTGATTTTACTGGCAATTGCTTGTAGAATTATAAATTAATCAGAGGATAAGCACTAACATACAGTGCAACAGACACATTTTTTTTCAATCTATTACTATCCATAAGGTATACTTTGTCTGAAATAGCAGTCTTTTTATTGTATGAACTCAGCATGAACTATTTTAAGCTTCTTGATCCTTATTGCTATACTGATGCCTCCCCCCAAAAATATTTTTGCTTATTTATAGTCTTAGAGAAGTGCATGAGAGAGCTATCTCACCACACTCACATCAACAATGAGTAGTCTCATTAAAATAAAATTTTCTGCTAATATGTTAGGCCTGTGGTCCTCAAACTACCTAGAAACACTAGGGCAATGAAGCAAACTCTGAGGGACACCACAGGGTATTTTAAAATTTTGAGTGAAACATTGATATTTGACTCTTATCAGAAAATCATGCAAAGTACCTATTCACAGTTTCAAAATTAGATCACACTACATTGCTTTCAATGACATATCTTTGTGAAGTGGGGTTATAGCGGTTGCTGTGATACAGGGTGAGTACTGTGTGAAAATCAATATGGAGCAGGAAATGAAGGTGGTGGTATTCAATCTGATTCCAACATTTGGGAAGTTGTGCAGTGCCTGACAAGGTGTAGAATCCCATTAATAAATAATTGTGGCTATTTAAGAATGAAATAGAATCATTATCTTCCTTTCAATTTATGAGTAACATTTTTAATGACTACTAAATTGTTAGGGCAGAAATACTTATTAAGTTGGTTGGGCCTAACTACCTAATAAACAAAACCATTAGGTATTTGCTTTTGGCCAAAAGGCATTATGAAAAATTACTGGAACAGTAAGGGGACTGTGAAACAAGAAAGTTTGGGAACCTCAGTGTTAGGCAATATAATATAATTTGTATTTTTTTAAATTTGCATTAGTGAAACATCATTAAACAAAAACAAAATAACTATTTATTAATCATTTGAATGCCATCCTTTAAAATTATTTCATTCAATACCTTTACCTACTTATCAATTATGATTTATTGCTGCTTTCTTAATTTCAATCTCTCTATATATTAACGCTAATAATGCTTTGTCTGACTTATTTCATGTACATATTAAATTTGTTTTGCTTTCTTGATGTTTGGAGATTTTTAATTTTCAAATGGTCAAAACTGTTGATGTTATTTCCCTTTGTGATTTATTTTACTGTTCTAATTTTAAACATTCTGCCTGATAAGGATAGTTTTGAGAAATATCCACATCTATTTTCTTCAAAATATTTATGGTGAGATTCTTAAAAACTCTAGAATTTTTCTGATAAAATATTTAAGTGAGAAGAGAACATTTTAGAAAAGAATCAGATCTCTACCTGCAAAGTGAGTTATTTTTCAAAGAATCTTTGTTATACTCAGTTTAGTATCATTACATGTCTATCAAAACTCTTACGGTAAAATAACATCTCACTAGACATAGTTTACCAACAGCAGTGGGGGTAGGGCTGAGGACAAATATTAAATGCTCAAATAGGTCTGTGAAACAGTACACTTAAGGTAGATTTCTTAGAGATTCACAATGTACATGAGCATATCAAAGGTTCTTTTTGGTCTTTAGAGTAATTAACTAAACAAGCAAACAAACAAACCTGTTCAACCCAAGGTTTCCCTATATGCAATATAGAACTAATTTTCCATTTTAATAAATATTAATTTCCCAAGTAAATATTTTCTCTGTGGATACACTGCACTGTAAAAAAAATAGGCCCAAACTGCCAGCATTAATGCACTGTCTTCTTTTATAGAAGTTGCCATGTGTTGAGCAAGGATATATAATCCCCTTAACATTCATTTAACAAACATTTATTGAACACCTACAGTGTTCTAATTACCAGGTTCTAGGTGCTATGGATGCAGCAGTGAACAAGACAGGCATTATACCTGTATTCACAGAACTTACATTACTTAACCATTCAGTCATTTCCATGTGTTTTATGACATTAAAACATGAATTTTAAAATTAATTGAAATTTTTATAAATAGGATAGCCTTTAAATTAAAAAATCAAAGACATTTGAAAAATAATGTACTTTCTATTTTCAGTTCATTGTGAAAAAAATAGGCATAATTCAAGAAAGAAGTATCTCATAAGATTATTTTCATAAGAGAGTAAACTGTTAGCATCTAATTTTCTATCCCATTGTATAAGTAACAGATTTTCAACCAAATTTCTTGACCTGAAAATGTGAAATAGGGAAGCCAAAATAAAAATGGAATTAAACAAAATACACATTTTACAAAAATTTTGAGAGCATAACAGTTATGCTTTCAAAGTTCTTCTTTATCACATAAAATGTCATAATTAGTAGCTATTTTTACATTTGCTTATAAAATAACTTCTTATAAAATGCTTAAATCCCACAAAATTTTCTCAATTGTGTTTAAAAAATACACAAGACAATCATTTATTCATACCACAGAGATTTACTAATTGCCTACAATGTAATAGGTACAACCATAATAATAAACATAATTTTCATAAACTATTGAACTCACTAGAGATGCCCACTTCTCTCATGACAAATATAACATGAATTTAACTAACTGATTGATTGATAAGTATAAAAAAGGAGCTGTAGGAAATAAAAAGAGGTAAAAAGTTATAAAGAAACAAAGACATGGTGCAGTAGAAATCTAAGAAGACAAAATACAAAAATATATTTGATACTTTTTCAATATTACCAATGAGCAAAACATTCATCATAGGGAATAAATAGTAAATAGAACATAAGAAATAAAATTTTAGGCATATAGAGTAAATAAATGAAAAGTCTACCCCTAAGAAACTTTCCCTTTTTGATAGGATTTCTATTCTTTTCTTAAAATATTTTTCTTTATCTAACTTTCCCAACATTATAGTAACCCAGGCTACAAGTAGGCAAGAAATTTGGATAGCAAAAAGGTAAAAAATGAACCAGATAACTTGCTCTGATATATGGAGTATTCACATAGAGTGAAGAATATACTCCACATGGATAAGATTTGTTTTCTTTACTGCTCTGTCTCAAATGCCTAAAAAAAATGCCTGACACATAGATAGATACTCAAGAAATATTTGTTGAATGAATAAATGTCATTCATTACGAACTTTTTCAGGTTTCTCCACATAGTACTAAGATTTACGACTGAGAGAGCCCATCATTCATGTCTGCTATGTCTATTGTCCATGAATAAGTGAAAAAAACAATCTTGAGCTACATCTAATTTTTTTTGTTGTTGTTGTTACATATCCCCCCCTTTCTGCTTGTTCTTGCTGTGTTCATTTTTTTGCGTTCTGTGTCTGCTCTGTCTCCCCTCGTTGTGGCGACGCGCTGAGTCAGGTCACTTCGCAGGTGGCTCTGCTCTGTTCCGGTGGCTCTGCTCCGTTCCCGGGCGACTTGCCCTGCCCGTGGTGGCTTTGCCCTGCCCTGCCCATGGAAGCTCTGCCCCGCCCATGGCAGCTTGCCCTCCTCAAGGCAGTCTGCCCGCCCAGAGAGGCCCCCGGGTACCGAACCCAGGGCCTCCCATGTGGTGAACTGGCGCCTTATCCACTGGGCTACAGCCGGCCCCCTACATCTAATTTTATAAGAAAAAATATCCAAATGTATATTTTCTTTGTGATTCATAAACATAAAAAATACAGAATAGTTCACTTTTTTTCCCTTTCCTTTGCCGTGAATTTTAGAAGAAATACATTATACCTCAAGGCCCTCTTCATCTGATTATTCAACAAATAGTGTTTGATTATCTATTATGTTCCAGAAACTGTTCCACGAGCAGCTGGGGACAAGTTAATAAATAAGACAGAGAAGGCCCAGGACCTTACAGAGCTTACATTTGAGATAACCACAGATTCTGATTCAAGCTTTGCAAAACATTAAGTTAAAGACAGCAAGATTGAGAGTAACCAAGAGGATGTTTTAAGTAGGGTGCTTGTGGATGGCTACTATCTCCAAGGAGATGACATTTAAATTAATATCTGAAAGATAATGAGGCAGCCATGCCAAGAATTGGGGAAAAGGCTTAAAGACTTCCAGGATCACCAGAGCAAAAGCCCAGAGGGTAGCAAAGGACAAAGGAACCTAAGAGTAGCAAAGAAGACAGAGAATGAAGGGTAGAACGGTGTAAGATTAGACTGGAAAGGTGGGCAGGAAATAATCATGAAGTACTTGCATAGGCCATGGTGAGTACTTGATTTTATTATGAGTAATGTAAAATCATTAAAAATTTTTAGGCAGAGAGTGATATGATTTAAATTGGTTTCCTTTGTTGTTGTTGTTGTTGTTTGTTTGTTTTTAAAATAACACTGAATGTTACACGGAAAATGGACTGGAAAGCAAGAGTTTAGAGATTGCGAGCATGGGCTTTGGAGCCAAGCAGACCTAAGTTCATACCCCGGCTTTCCCTCAGTATATTGGAAGTTATATAAAATGTGCATATGTGGATAAAATCGTAAGACTTTACTATATCCAGAGCATAATTTTTTAAAAGTACTATCAAAAAAGTAATTTATAGTATTCTTAGCATTATGGAACACATTTATTATTATTATTATCATTATTATTATTATTATTAGAGCAGGGTACAATTCTCTAGTTTTATTATGCCAAGCACCTTTCTGTGTGTGTATCTAATCCAAAATACACAAATTAGAAAAAAAAAGTATAAAGCTTAAAGATTTACCTAAAGATCATATGAGAAACTACATATTTTCAAGTCACATGAACTGGGTTCAAAATCCAGTTTTACTCTATGCTGGGTATGGGAATGCTAGATATCATCAATTTCTTTAAACTTGACTTTCCTTAACTGTAAAATAAGGTCCTTTAAAATACTGCTTGGCACAAAATAAGATCCCATTATATAATAGCCATTATTTTAACTTTTTTAACAGACTGATACTTATCTACTAGGACACATAACCACACTGGTCTCTCAATCTCAAAAAACTAACTTTCTGGTTAATGTAAGAATTTTCAACCTAAAGCATCTATTCTTTTATTCATTCTTTCAATATATTAGTAAGGGATGGAGATGTAAAATAGAATATACGAGATGCTGAATTTAGTATCTTTCACATGTATCTATTAACTTATTATCACCATATTTCTATACAATTTAAAAGACCATCCTGATAGATGACTTATGATACTTTAGATAAAAATTTAATTATATTCTAAATATATTTGACATGGGAAAGGTAGGGCAAAGAGATTCCAACAGTAAATTGATCTAATATCTGTTTTTTCTTCAAAGTGAAAAGAGTGACATCAAATAACTTTGAGGTACAGAAGAAAGGCTTCTCTTCCATAATTCCTTTTAGAAATGTGTCTAAAGTTTAAAGGAGTATGACTATTGCTATTTATAAAAGATGAGATTGTATATGCTATTAGATTTTAAAAAAAAACATTTTATAAGGAGCATATAATAAGATAGATTATTTGCCTGAAAAAAAGTAGTTTCTCTGGGGTAGAAATCACATGGATGGTTTTATCAGGTGTTCTCATCAAAGTGTTTTTTCCCTGCTGTTCAAATTTCAATGGGCTGGGCCTTAAATGTGTGTTTAAGAATCAGGAGTGAAGATACTAATCCTGTCCCTCTCTTCAGTGTTTAGTGCAAAGAATACAGAGGCACCAAGGGCATCAGAATCAGGACTTGATGGGTGAAATCAGCACAGCACAGTTATGCAAAGCATGTGTGCAACTGACACTGCTTGTGAAATTATCAGTGTAATCCACCTCTATCAACAACTTCCAGGAAGGAAAGAAGGGGTTGAGAGTGGGGAAAGTTCGCACTTGGGAGATCACACAGAAGTGGGCCAAGAGACAGGACTACAATCAGTTGAAAACAGCTCCTCCTTATGGGAAGCCTCCAGGACAAATTATACTACAGTTAATGCACCACTACTATTATGAATGAGCTGCACCAGATTTAATTTCTGAACCAGTATAATTTAATGCAATACTGGTCCATGGATTAGTATTTTTTAATTATAAAATTAAATTAGAACTTAATTTTAAAAGATTTTTTAATTGATCTTTTTGGCAAATCAGAACAGTCGTGGTGACCTGGTTTTAACCTACTATTACTATTGAAAATATTTGATTTAAAAATTGTTTGGCCAATTTCCAAATCTTTTTGCTCTTTATGCATTTCATAAAATAATTGGTATTGTTATTATTCAAAGGACTATAATCTGCAGCAATCCAATATTGTATACATTGTTGTATGTTATGTAAACAGAAGGAACTTACTTATGTATTTTTTTTGTCACCACATACAAAAAAGCGAAGAAAAATTGAAGTAAATTGTTGAATAATTCAGGAAACAAGGTTAAGAGATGGATAAAGAAAGCAGAGAAGAAGGCAAAGCAAGAGAGAGGAAAGGAAGATTTTTTTGGAAAAGATGGCTATCTTTTTGGGAAAGAAAATAATTACAAATGCTACATGCACTTTAAGAACACATTTTAATTTATGGAATTCATGATTGGCTAGCAATTTAAGGTA
>PVKH010031230.1:0-12361 GCA_004027955.1 Chaetophractus vellerosus
AGGATGTTGAATATATGGGAGTCCCCTGTATTTGGTACATGACTTTTCTGTAACCTAAAACTTCTTTGAGGACAAAATGAAAAAAAAAGTAAGACACTGGGGGAATAAATGGAAGAAAATGTCACTGTACATATAGGACAACAGATCTTACAGTGATGAAAGCGAAAATGTCAAAAAATATTTTTTAATATTTTCCATTTTTTTTTTTAAAGATTTATTTATTTTATTACATATCTCCCCTTCCGCCCGCTGCGGCGACGCACCGAGAGTGGTCACCGCGCAGGCGCGGCTTTCCCCGCTTGTGGGCGGTCTCTGCGTCCGTTCACGGCCAGCGCTTGATTCAGTTCGCGGGTGGCTGGCTGCGCTCCATCCGCGGGCGACCTGCCCTGCCCGTGGTGGCTCTTGCCCTGTCCATGGCAGCTTCTTGCCCTGCCCACGGCGGCTCCGGCCTGCCCATGGCGGCTTGTCATTCTCAAGGCAGTCTGCCCGCTAGGAGAGGTCCCCGGGAATCGAACCCTGGGCCTCCTATGTGGTATGCCGGCGCCCTATCCACTGGGCTATCGAGCCGGCCCCTCCATTATTTTTTATTATCACAAATTCTTATTTTTTATTTTTATTTATTTTAAACTTTTTTGTATTTAATTTTGTATTTTTAAAACTATCATTATTAATTTATTTTCTTATTAATTGTATTTGGCTATTTTATTGGGTCCATTTTTGAAGAAGTTTGGAATAACAGAAGAGTTACAACAGTGGCAGGGGAGGATCATTGGAGCGAGATGTTACTGACATGGGATACATGTGAATAAACTCACCTGGGCATACATATAATGCATATAAATGTGTTCAAATGTTCATGGAGCACTTTCATGGTGGTTGGAGATACACACAGCAACTGAAGGAATATCAAATCCCCATCCTGGGGAGCTTGGCACCTTCTCTAATGGATCAGCAAGAATCCCAAGTACAGGCACAATGACTAGTGAAGGAGGATGGTCCATTGATGGGCCCTTGATATTGATGATTGTCCATATGAACCTTTACTCTTGAAATTGAACCTTAGCTTAAAATTATAGGGTGCCTAAGAGTTGCTTCCTGGGAGCTTCCTTGTTGCTGAAATGTGGCCTCTCTCTAAGCAGAACTCAGCATATAAGTACATTTCCTTCCCCTCAGAGTAGGACATGACTTCTGGGGATGAGCCTCCCTGGCACTGAGGAATTACTACCAAGCATCAACTAACAATGTAATTGGAAAAAGACCTTGATCAAAAGGGGGAAAAGGTAAAGACAAATAAGTTCATATGGCTAAGAGACTTCAAAGTGAGTCAGGAGGTCATCCCAGAAGTTACACTTATGCATGTCTCAGCAGGATCTCATTAGCTGCCAAAGTAGATACTACCCCAAATAGCAGGGTTCCTGAGGGATCTGGAGACATGCAGACACTATAGTCAGGGCAGGTAGCTCAGGAGTTTGGTACTGTGGCAGAGGGCCCTACTTTGGAATTTATGGTCCCCAGAGTGATGGAGTTGGACTCAATTGTGGTTTCCCTACACATGGCTCTGTTGTCCTTCTATTTGAACCTATAATTAATACTAGAGTTGGTAAGTGTAGGTCCAATAGACTTAAATCTTTGGGCTGTCCATGTGCCAGCTAGGCCCTGAATCTCAACAGAGTTTCAACACTACTCTCCAGTTCATTGGTTTTCCCCAGTATAACTAACATGGAAGTGATAATGGACAACTACCATAACAAGAAACCGAGACAGTCTAAAACTGCAAGCCAGGGAGTCCCATCCATTGGCCCTACTGTATCACAACCCCCTCTCAATTAAAGGTGGACTGGACATCACCATCCCAGAATCCACAAGATTGGGGAATGAACTATGGACTAAAGGAGACTTACTGGTATTCTACTATAGACATTGTGATTCTAGCAATGGGAGAAATTATATCATTGATGTGAAGGCAGTGGGCCCTGGAGGTTCTGAGGACAGGGAAAGGGAAAAACAGGTGTAATAGCGGGGCATTTGGGAGATGTGGAAATTGTCCTGAATGACATTGCAAAGACAAATACAGGCTATTATAAATCTTGCCAGAATGTACAGAATTGGGTGGGAGAGAGTGTAAACCACAATGTAAATATTAATCCATGCTTAGTGGCATGTTCCAAAATGTGTTCATCAGTTGCAATGAATGTATCTCACTAATGAAGGATGTTGTTAATGTGGGAAAATGTGAGAGGTGTGGGGAGCAGGGAAATGGGAATCTCTTATTTTTTTATGTGACATTTGTATAATCTAAGTAGCTTTAAAAAAATAAATAATAAATAAATAAATAAATAAATTTTATCTCTTGTAAAGACCAAAAAAAAGAAAAATCATTTTTTTAAGGTTTTGTTCAGTATGTCCACATTCTGGTCTGTCCTATTGTTTTCTACATTTTTATCCTTTTCCTGTATATGGGCCATCATTCCCTATTTCCCTGTTTGTCTTGCACTCCTTTGTTGCACAATGTACATTTTAATATTGTAAAATGCTAACTTTAGATTTATCCCCTGAGATGTCTGTTTCTTGAATTAGTAAGCAGCTGGTGACAAGACGGAGATTTTCTTGAGCTTCAGCCCTGCTGTCAATAATGTCTGCCCAAAGGCAATGCAGTGTGCAGGGTTTTCCCTGTCTTTTTAGGCATTTGCATTCTCCTGGGCTTTGCTTGTTTGTTGTTTTGGAGTTCCCCTGTTTATAGGAATTTGGTTGCTCCTCTCTTTCTCAGGAGTCAGACCTCCTTCTCCTGGGCATGTGAAGCTGGCTTGCCTTTGTCTCAGAGAGTCTGCCTCTATATCTTCTTACACTCCTTTCATTTTCTTAAGTTGCTTTTTTCTGTAGGGAAAATTCTGGGAGGAGGATCACCCCAAAGAGGAGTTTCTCAATTCAGTCTTTCCCTTCCAAAACAGGGCTAGGAAGGGGTGTAGACTGGCTCCAAAATGCCCTGGAATAGAAATCAGGAAGTGTGCCAAGAGCATTTCTGATGATGCCCAAAGCTGAAATTCCCTGTTCTGACAAGTAAATGCAGCCCTTCAACTAATTGTTCCTCAGGATGGCCCTGCAGAAGTGCACTTTAAATCCCCACTGCTACCACCCTTCTCTGGGGAGAATTAAAACAATGACTACCACTCTATTTGTCTAGTGTGGGTTAAACAATTGTCACCCTCACAGTCAGGCCCCTGCAACCCAAAATTTCTAATCAGTAGCTATGGTCAGTGACTCTTCATCTTAGGGAAGAAGATTTTTATTTTCCTTTCTGTCACAAGTTAGATAGCCAGGGGCTGGGTCCCATGGTGGCCTGGCATGAGAATGGGCAATGGGCTCCAGTAGTAGCCACAAGGAAAGAGCAATTTACTCATTTATAATAATTTATCAGTGTCTTTCTTCCAATCTTCCCTGGGTTCTGTCCAGTGTTCTTCTGGTCTCCAGAGTTTCAAAATAGTTGTTTCAGACAGTTCCTTCCTGTTTAATTGTTGTATTGATTGAAAGACTGTGTGCTGGATCTCCCTGCTCTGCCATCTGCCATACTTTCTCACCATCTTTCCTTTCCCTCTTTTTTTAAAATTTCCATCATTTTAGAGGCAAGAGTAAAAGAAAACTCTGAAAAAGAAAATCTGATCAAACAAGGACATCAGCTCTGAGGACAAGGGCTTTACTTTCTCATTTTTCTATAGCTAAGGCATAGCATATATATAGTATACCAGAGGCATTAAATTATTTTTATACTGTAAGATCAAGATGAAATATGCATCATCATGTATAGGTTACGTGAAATATATATCTTCTGAGGTTTTATAATTTATCAAAATTTCTCCAGATATTGCTTTAGAAATACAATGAGGAAAAAATTTGTACATGTTTTCATAGCCTGAATTTCCTGGGTAAAAAAAAAAGTTACAAAAAAGTGTTCCTTTAACTTCATCTCTAATCACTCTGTTGATATTCCACCTCCCATCAACTAATAGCATTGCCAAAGTCTGGGGAATCCCCATCTCCAATAACGGTAGCACTAGTTGTGTACCTGACCCTTTTAATAATCAGCCATTTTACTGAATTCCTGAACTCAGGCTTAGATTCATAAGAGTGGGTCATCATCTCAAATGTACTCAGAGTCACCTCTTCCCACTTATCCTTGTTTATTTTCCTGAACTTAATATTTGTGCTACAAACATCTTTACCCTTATGTTTTCCAAGTGTTTCCTCAGAGACTTGGTTTTTCAAAAAAAATCCTCCATAAATACATAATCTGAAACATCAAAAAATCCCTATATCAGCCCCCATCATACACGACCATAAGCTACATCCCAGTTTCTCTCTACTACTTGTAGTATCCTATAAATGATCTATAGCCTACTGCTATGAATTGTTTAATTTGTTTTCCTCACTGCTCATAAAGCATTTTCTTGTCAGCCAACCCTATGTATGCATTTGCAAAGGAGATAAATAGTTAAAGATATCCCAAGTCAAATGAAAACTCAGCCAGTCACTTTAGGTAGTGAAAGAAAAAAGCAGTTTCAAGTTCACTATAAAGAATAGACTGAAACAGTGTCATTGATGTTTGTTCATTCCAGCACCTTCACATTTTAGAAACCCTTGAAATATTTTCAAAAATACTTTTCTCCTTTGTAACCTTAAATAACAAAATTTAATTACTATATTTTAACCCAGAATTATTTCCATTGAGACAGATGAAAAATATCACAATGTTGTCTTAATTGAAAAATAAATGTGAGGTTGTGGTCATATGATATTTTAAAACCTACTCTCTTCTTTTGTTCTAAAATGTTCTTGGATACAGTTGAAAGAAAATGACAACAGATGGCCCATTAGTTTAAACGAGGTGGGGGAAGAACAGGATGGATTTTTAATGATAATAATTTATACTTCCCTTTGTATCTATATGCTGTTGTCTTGATGGAACTTGGCAGACCTCTCAGTCAAATGAGGTTTAAGGTTAAAGGTTGAAATGTGACAAAGGGATTTTGGGGAACAAAAAGGAAAGCAAAGGAAAATTGTACATATTGGATTTTTATGGTGTTCCTATCTGTACTTCTGAAATATAATTCATCTGTTAGCAAGTAACATTTCCTTTGTGACTGTAAAAATATTGAACTAAATGAGTGTTTAGAATTTTCTCACTTCAGCTTGTAATTCAGTGGCTGCTCCAAGTTATAGTAATTCAAGATGAAACTCCCACATTTTTTCTGGGTATTTGAGGGCAAATAGTCTTTCAGCAACTAAAGGTGTGGTTATGAATAACTGACTGTTTAGGTGTTGGCATCTTTTAGACAACGATTCTCAAAAATAGTGAGCATTTGGAGGGGGATTCTGGGAAGATGGCATCAGATTAAGCAGACAAGGCTCATCTCTCTCACAAGAGCATTGGAGAGGTGAGCCAAAAGCTGCTCAAGAGACCTGCTTTGGGGGTCAGCAGATGAGGACAGTGCTTCACTACTCACAGAAGAGTGAGAGACAGAGAAGATGAACCCTAAACAACAAACTGTGAGCTAACCAACCTCCCTTCCAGTGGGAAGGGCTCCCCATCCCCACCCCAAACATTTTAATCAGGGGTAAAACCCCTGGCTTAGTAAAGCTAACATAGAAGGGAGGAGATATCTTCATCTCTGTCAGCTATTATAAGGAAAAAGCGAGGGAAGCCAGGGGGCATTTCTTAGGTGAAATCTGCAAGCAGAGTCTGCTTTGAACCTTGGCTCAGGACAGACTAAAACTAAAGAAAACCGAAATAAACCTCCATGGAAAAGTGCAACAATGTGCACCATCTGCTGGTGGGTCTGGAAATTGCACAGACAAAAACTACAATGAATCTCTCTTTACTCTAACTTCTGGGAGAAAATCTGCTCCCCATTAGTGAGTCCCTGGCATGATTTGATAACTTAAACTGGGAAATTTTAAAGATTTAGGGTAGTTGAACCAAATAAAGAAGAGCTGAGAAAAAAAATAATAAGAATTGGCAAGAGAGAAATTGGCCATTGGCATAAATACACCAAAATATACAGGTGCCTAGACATCAGCAAAAAATTACAAGCCATACTAAGAAATAGGAAAAGATGGCCCAACCAAATGAACAAACCAAATATCCTGAAGAGATACAGGATTTAAGACAATTAATCACTGATAATCACACAACTTTCTGAAATCAATTTAAAGAATTGAAAGAAAATATGACTAAAGAGATAAAGGATATTAAGACATCAAATGAGCACAAATAACAATTTGAAAGTCTGCAAAGAAAAGTAACAGATCTTATAGGAATGAAAGACATGATTGATGAGATTAAAAATACATTGGAGGCAGATATGAGCAGATTCGAATTGCTCAGAGACAGAATTAGTGATCAGAAAGACAGGACATCTGAACTAGAAAAGACAGGAGAAAATAAAAAGAAGAGAATGAAAAAAAATGGAACAGGGTTTCAGGGAATTGAATGACAACGTGAAATGCAAAAATATGTGCATTATCTGTGTCCAAATAGGAGAAGAAAATGGAAAAGGGGCAGAAAGAATATGTGAGTAAATTATGACTGAAAACTTCCCTACCCTTATGAAAGACATGAATATCAAATTTGAAGGACAACACACTCCAAACAGAATAAATTCAAATAAACTTACCCAAGACACCTACTATCACCTACTATTCAGAATGACAAATATCAGAGATAAAGAGAAGATTCTGAAAGCAGCAAGAGAAAAGCAAAGGATCATATATGAAAGAACCTTAATAAGATTAACTGTTACCTCTCATCAGAAACCATGGAGGATGGAAAAAATAGTATGATGTATTTAAGGTGCTGAAAGAGAAAACCTACCAGCCAAGAATTCTGTATCCAGCAAAGTTGTCCTTCAGAAATGAAGAGGAATTCAACGTCTTCACAGATAAACAAAAACTGATAGAATATGTTACTAAAATTACCAGAATTATAAAAGATACTAAAGGGAGTGCTGCAGTCTGAAAGGAAAAAACAAGGGTGAGTGAGAGACTTGGAGAAGAGTGTCGAAGTGAAGATTACTAGAAAAGGTAAATTAAAGGGTAAAAAGATAGACAATAGTACGATATGATGTCAGAAAGCCAAAGTCAAAACAAATGATGTAAATAATAATGTTTTTACATTAATAACATTGAATGTCAATAGATTGAGCTCCCCAATCAAAAGACATAGACAGATAGAATGGATTAAAAAAATATTGGTCATCTATATGTTGTCTACAAGAGACTCACCTCAGATGTGAGGACACAGCCAGGTTAAAAGTGAAAGGTTGGAAAAATATATTCCATGCAAATAGTAACCAAAAAAGAGCTGGAGTAGAAATATAATATCAGACAAAATAGATTTTAAATGCAAAACTGTTATAAGGGATGAAGAAGGGCATTATATATTAACAAAAGGTGAAATTTAGCAAGAAAAAATAACTATACTAAATATTTATGCATCTAACTTCAGTGCCCCAAGATACACGAAGCACAAATGGGCAAAACTGAAGGGAAAAATAGATGTTTCTACAATAATAGTTGGAGTATTCAATACACCACTCCCATTATTAGATACAACATCTGAACAGAGAATAAATAAAGAAAGAACTTGAATAATAAAATAAATGAACTAGACTTAACAGACATTTATATAGCATTTCACCGCAAAACAGCAGGCTATACATTCTTTTCAAGTGCTCAAGGATCCTTCTCCAAGATAGATCGTATGTTGGGTCACAAGACAAATTTCAAAAAATTTAAAAAGATTGAAATTATACAAAACACTGCTCATAGTGGAATGATGCTAGGAATCAATAATGAATGGAAAAAGGGAAAATTCATAAATATATGGGGATTAAACAACACGCTCTTAAATAATCAGTGGGTCAAAAAAGAAATTGCAAGGGAATTCAGCAAATATCTTGAAATGAATGAAAATGAGAACACAATATATCAAAACCTATGGGACACCACAAAGAGAGTGCTGAGATATGCCACACTGATGAAGGATGTATGTGTGGGAGGTTGTGGGAGGTGTGGGAAGTGGGGCATATGGGTATCCCTAAAATTTCTGTGTAACATTTATGTAATTGATGTATCCTAAAAAAAAATTGATTAAAAATTTTTAAAAAGTGTATATGATTTATATTCCAAAGAGTATTTGATTTCTTTTAATAAAAGATAGTGCAGTTAAAAAATTTTTATAAAACTCAGAGCTTACATTAGAAAAGAAGAAAGAGCTAAAATTGAAGACCTAACTTATATCTAGACAAACTAGCAAAGAACAACAAACTAATCCCAAACCAAACCGAACGAAAGACATAATAAATATCAGAGCAAAAATAAACGAAATTGTGGGGAAAAAAAACAATAGAGAGAATCAACAAAACCAAACGTTTCTTTGAAATGATCAACAAAATTGACAAACCTTTAGCTAGACTGACAAAGAAAAAAAGAGAGGAGATTCAAATAAATCAAATAAAACATTACCAGTGACCCCATAGAAGTAAGAGAGTTCATAAGAGGATACTATGAACAGTTGTGTACCAAAAATCTAGTTAATGTACTGGAGATGGACAAATTACTAGAAACACACAAACCACCTACACTGACCCTAGAAGAAATAGAAAACCTCAAGAAACCAATCACAAGTGAAGAAATTGAAACAGTCATCAAAATCCTCCCAAAGATGAAGAGCCCAGGACAAGATGACTTCACAGGTGAATTCTACCAATCATTCAAAGTAGACCTAATACCAATCTTGCTCAAGCTCTTCCAAAAACTTGAACAGGAAAGAACGCTACCAAACTCATTCTATGACATAGATAAAGATAACTATGAAAAAAGAAAATTACAGACCAATATCTCTAATGAATATAGATGCAAAATCCTCAACAAAATACTTGCAAACAGAATCCAAAGCACATGAAAAGAATCATACACCATGATCAAGTGGGTTTTATCTCATGTATGCGAGGGTGGTTCAACACAAGAAAATCAATTAGTGTAATAAACCACATTGATAAACTGAAGAAGAAACACCACATGATCTGCTCGATTGATGCATAAATGGCATTTAACAAAATAACGCACCCTTTCTTCATTAAAACACTCCAAAAGATAGGAGTAGAAGGAAGCTTTCCCAAAATGGTTAAGTGCATGTATGAAAAACCTATAGCTAGCATTGTACTCTGCGGTGAAAGACTGAAAGCTTTCCCACTGAGATCAGGAACAAGACAAGAGTGCCTAATGTCACTATTATTAGTCAATATTGTGCTAGAAATTCTAGCTAGAGCAATTAGGCTAGACAAAGAAATAAAAGTCACCCAAATAGGAAAAGAGCAAGTAAAACTTGCACTATTTATTGATGATATAATCCAATATCTAGAAAATCCTGAAAAATATACAAAGATACCGGATTTAATAAACAAGTTCAGCAAATTGGTAGGCTAAAAGATTAATAATCAAAAATCACTACTCATGTGCAATCTGAGGAGGAAATCAGAAAAAAACTTCCATTTATAATAGTGACTAAATATTTAAATATTTAGGAATAAACTTAACCAAGGACATAAAGGACCTGTATTCAGAAAACTATAAAACTTTACTAAAAGAAAAAGAAAAATACTTAAATAAATGTAAGGACATTCAGTGTTCATGATTTAGAAGAGACAATATTGTTTAGCTGTCAAAACTGATTTATAGAGTCAATGCAATTGGAATAAAAATCTTAACAGACTTTTTTGCAGAAATGGAAAAGCCAATAATCAAATCTATTTGGAAGGTAAGACCTTGAATAGCCAAAATTGTCTTTAAAAAGAAGAACATATTTGGAATACTCTCACTTCCTGATTTTAAAGCATATTACTTAGCTACAGTGGTGAAAACAGCATGATACTGGCATAAGGACAGACAGATAGATTGACCAATGGAACTGAATCAAGAACTGAGAAGTAGATCCTCAAATGTACAATGAAGAGATTTTTGAGAAGGCTGTCAAGCCCACCCACCTGGGCCAAAACAGTCTGTTAAACAAATGGTGCTGGGAGACCTGCATTTCCATATCCAAAAGAAAGAAAGAGGGCCCCTGTCTCACACCTTATACAAAAATTAATTCAAAATTGGTCAAGGACTTAAATATAAAAGTGAAAACCATAAAACTCCTAGAAGAAAATATAGGAAAACATCTTCAATATCTTGTGATAAGTGGTAGTTTCTTAAGCTTTACATTCAAAGCACTAGCAACAAAAGAAAAAATAGATAAAAGGCACCTACTCAAAACTAAACACTTTTGCACCTCAAAAGACTTTGTCAAAAGGGTAAATAGTCAGCCAAAACAATGGAGAAAATATTTGGCAATCACATAGCTGATAAGGGTTTAATAGCCATCATACAACTCAACAATAAAAAGACAAACTACGCAATTAAAAAATGGGCAAAAAACTTGAAAAGACAATTTTCTAAAGAAGTACAAATGGCAAACAAATACATGAAAAAAATGGTCAACATCACTAGCGATTAGGGAAGTGCAAATCAAAACTACAATGAAATATCATTTCACACCTATTAGATTGGCCGCTGTTAAAAAGTCAGAAAACTGTAAATGTTGGAGAGGATGTGGAGAGATAAGAGCACTTATTCACGTTGGTGGGGATACAGAATGGTACAGCCACTGTGGAAGACTGTTTGGCAGCTTCTAAGGAATTTGAATATAGCCTTGCCTTGGGACTCATCTCGTAACTGAGAGCAGTGACATGAATAGACATCTGCACAATGATGTTCATAGCAGTGTTATTCACAATAGCTAAAAGTTGGGAACAACCCAGGTACCTATCAAATGAATGGATGAACAAATTGTGGAGTGTACACATAATGGAATATTACGCAGCAGTAACAAGAAATGAAGTTGTGAAACATATGACAACTTGGATGGACCTGGAGGACATTAGGTTGAGTGAAGCAAGCCGGACACAAAAGGACAAATATTTATGCTGTCATATTAAGAACCTAATAAATTATGTGTAATATAATTAATCACATAGTTGTACCTTCATCACCTCAGTCATATAATATATTATGTGAAATGTGAATATTGATAAAATTACATATATAAGGCCTTTTTTTGGAAGCTGAACAAATGTAGTTTAATACGACAAAATGTTAATATCAAACAAAACAAAAACATTATACTAAGTGAAAGAGTCCAGACACAGAGTACCACATATTGTATGATTCAATTTACATAAAATATAAATACAAATCAATTTATAAAGATGAAATTAAATTACTAGTTATGCAAGTCTGAGGAAGGAATGCTACATGGTGTGGAGTTTTTCTTTTTGGAGTTATGAAATTGTTCTAAAATTTTTGAGATGATAAATGTACAACAGTGTGATTATACTTAAAGCCCATGGACTATACACTTTGGAAAGATCATATAGTATGTGATATATCTCAATAAAACTGCTTAATAAACAAATAAATAATTGTGCAAGAATAACCAGAATTAGCAGCTATTTACAGCAGGGGAAATAGAGAGATTGAGCGGTGAGAAATTTTCTTGTTTGTCTGTTTTTTGTTTATTATTGTTATTATTGAAATAATGAAAATGCTCTAATGATGACTGAGGTGATGAAGGCACAACTATGTGATTATACCAAATACCATTGACTGTACACTTTGTATAAATTGTATGATTTATTATTATGTATCAATGAAATTGATCAGTTTTAAAAATAAAGAAGGAAATGATTCTGGAGTGCTAGACAGGAGCCACATCATAAAAGCTAAATGGATATGGTAAGATATTTTGATACTATTCTAAGGAAAGCACAAAGTCACTGAAATATTAAAATGAGTGCACCATTATTAATTTAAATGTCAAAAAGATCCCTGTCATTATTGTGTAGAAGAAAATTGTTACTAGACAAAAACTAAAGTTTATGAATTAGATGACTGATGAATTTGAATTAGAAAACTATTAATGCAGCCAATAAATTATGAAAAGTATATTTTGGATTTAACAATTTATTGATGGATACAATGTGGGCTGAGAAATTAAAATGATTTCAAAACTTTAAAAATATATAGTGAGCAATTGGATATGTGCAGCCTGCTTATCAATAGAGAAATCCCGGGGCCGGCTCGATAGCCCAGTGGATAGGGCGTCGGCATACCACATGGGAGGCCCCGGGTTCGGTTCCCGGGGACCTCTCCTAGCGGGCAGACCGCCTTGAGAATGGCAAGCCGCCATGGCGGGCCGGAGCCGCCGTGGGCAGGGCAAGAAGCTGCCACGGACATGGCAAGAGCCGCCACGGGCAGGGCAGGTCACCCG
>PVKH010031231.1:0-12362 GCA_004027955.1 Chaetophractus vellerosus
AGCTGGTTCCCTTATTTTACTTTTAAGTCTTGTAATGATTGTTTTATTAACTTTTTTTTTTCCAGTTTAATTTCTTTTTATTGAATTTGTTTGCCTTGCTCATGGTGATCCTCAAATATTTGGTAATTCTGGATGGAGAATTCATCTTTGCAGTTGAGGTGTCCAGCTATATGACTGTCCCCTGATTATTGTGCAGACTTTTTTGGAGCCTGGGCTGTAGGGGAGGGGAAAATCAAATATAGGAGAATTGGTTCATCGATGTTTAAGTGAAGATAAGAGGTGGATGAGAGGCACTGCTTGGCGTCCCTTGGTAACTGTTCTTTTGGGGTTCGTAAGCCTACCAGGCACTCCTCTGTCTCTGATTCAGGTACTATTAAAGTCAAGAGACAAAAACTGCTATTGCCTGGTCCTGTAGCTAGGAGATGGGGGTTGCATACAGGGGTAAGCTGGCCTGATTAATCTGGTTGTGATAGTCAACTAATCCACCTGTTTTCCCCTGGGCCCCCTCTTTATCAAAATTTCTGCTATCCCTGTTTCTCCATTTGAAGCACCTTGGTGTTATTTTTGTGTTTGGTAACAGTGGTGTCTCTTTGGCTCATTTCTTTCTTTGGTTTGCTCCTGTGTGCTTATAGTCTTGGGGTCTTACAGTTTCTGGTCTGCTGAGAAATTCCCTTTGTTTCTGAGCATGACTCCAAATCACTTAAAATAACACCTTAGCGCGATCCCATTGGTTTTTTTTATATAGTATTTTCATTATCTTTTGGTTCTAAGTATTTTCTGATTCCAATTATTTTTTCTTTGTTTTTGTTCATGGCCAAGCTTTTTTTTTTCTTCGCACTATTAAAATAGTTGTGAATTTACAGAACAATCATGCATAACCCATTATTTCTTCTTTAACCCATGAATTACTTAGAAGTATGTTTTAAAATTACTTAATATAGGTATTTGGTTATCTTTATTTCTTGTTTTCTAACATAATTGCATTGTGATCGGAGAGCATGGTGTTATGATGCTTTGAAATTTATTGAGGCTTGCTTTATGGTCTAGTGAGGGGTCAATTTTTGTAAATTTCTATGTATACTTGAAACCAGTATGGTACCTTATGTGATCTTTAGAGCAAGTTTATTTTATTTTATTTTTATTTAGTTATTTTTTATTTTTTTTCCATTTTATAAACAATTTTTTGAAGTATATATCATTGGTACATGAACATGCATAAACAATATGTGTATAGTAAAAGTTGTGAACTTACAAAAGTGTATAACATCATACAGGGCTCTCATATATCACCCTACCACAAATACCTTGCATTCTTCTGAAACATTTGTAACAAATTATGAAAGAGCATCGTCAAAATATTACTACTAACTGTATTCCATGTCTTATGTTTGGTGTATTTTCCCCCCAACCCACCCTATTTTTTTTTTGTTCATAAACCATATAATTTATCTAAAGTGTACAATCAGTGGCATTTGATATAATCACAGAGTTGTGCATTCATCACTTCAGTCAATATTAGGACATTTTCATTAGTCAAAGAAAACCAAAACAAAACCCACTATGATACCCATATGTTTGCACCACTAACTACAAATCCTGTGATGTGCTTTCACCATTTCTATTAATTTCCAAACATTTACAAAAGACTTCTTACCAATCTGCACAGATTAAACCTCAGCTCTCCATTCTCTAACCACATTCTATTCTCTAGTGACTTATATTCCAGTTATTAAGTCTTCAAGTTTGCTCATTATATTTAGTTCATAATAGTGAAATCATACAATATTTGTCCTTTTGTGCTTGAGTTGTTTCACTCAACATAATGTCCTACAGATTTATCTGTGTTGGCATATGCTTCACGACTTCATTTTTTCTTACAGCTGAATAATATTCCATCATGTGTATATACCATTAGTGCAAGTTTTTAAATTGTACTAAACAGATCTTCTGTTCTCTTTTGATTTTTTTTGTCCATTCGCTCTTATCAATTACTAAGAGAATTGTGTTAAAATCTCCCACTGAATTGATGGATTTGTCTATTTCAACTTGTAATTTTGTCAGTTTTGTTTCATATTTACTTTGAAAGGTATATTAGTGGTGGATACAAGATTGAGATATTGTTTCTTCATAGTTAATTGTGCCTTTTATGAATATGTAGTGACTGTGGTAATGTATTTGATTTATAGTAATTTGTTTTATCTGATATTAATATATAGTTGTGGCAACCTTTTTTTTTTTTTGGCTGGGGGGAGGGGAGAGGTTCTGGGGATTGAACGCATACATGGAAACTAGGTGTTCAGCCACTGAGCTACATCTGCTTCCCCAGACTTCTTTTGAAATATCTTTTTCTATCACTGTACTTTCAATTCATGTATCTTTATACTTGTGTTTTGTAAATAGTATATAGCAAGATTAAAAAAAATTGTCTGACAATCTCTATCTCTAACTGGAGGATTAAATTCATTTTTCTAAAAACTTTATTTTGAAATAGTTTCAAACTTACAGGACAGTTATAAAAATAATGCAAACCCCACACAGAGAACTCCAACATTTTCTGTTCTCCCAGATCCACCAATATTAACATTTTGCCACATTTTTCATGTCGTTCTACCTGTCCATCTATCAGTCCATCTGTCTGTCTCTCTGCCTGCCTGTCTCTTTCTCAGTTCATTTTCTGAACTTGAGTTTAGGTTGTATACATCATTCTCCTTGAACATTTAATGCTGCGTGTACATTTCCTAAGAACGAGGATATTCCCCTAAGTAACCACCTTAAGTGAGTTATCAAGGTCAATAAATACAATGTTGATATAAAGAATTAGAGTCCATTTTTTGTTATGTCTCAATAATGTCTTTTTGAGCTTTTTCTCCTCCTCTATCCAGCATCATGAATTAATACTTTTAATTCTCATTATCTCTTTAGTTGCTCCTCCATTTTTTCCCCCCCTGAGTTGTGGGCACATATTTACAATATAAACTTTCCCATCTCACCTACTCTCAAGTGTACCATTCACTGGGTTTAATCACATTCACATAGTTGTGGTACTCTTTCGACCTTCCATTACTAAAATTTTCCCACTTCCCCAAACAATCACCCTATACCCATTATGCCTTAACTACCCCTTAATTCCCCATCCCTGGCAACCTTTACTCTAATTTCTGTCTCTTTGAGGTTGCATATTCTCTGATATTTTCTTTTTACTTATCATAGGGTTTAAATTTATCATATCTATCATCCTAAATCTGTAAAAATCTTGTTAGTTTTGATACCACTTAACTTCAATAATATACACAAACTATGTTCCTATACCTCTAATCCCACACCTTTATGTAGTTTTAGTACAAATTGTTTATATATTATGAGTCTGAAACCACTGATTTATCATTCCATTTTATGCATGTGCCTTTTAGATCCTGTGGGAAATAAAAAGTGGAGGTGAAAACCAAACATGCAGTGTACTGTCATGCCATTACCTGTACCAGAGATCTTTATTACTTCATGTGGCTTTGATCTATTATCTATTGTCCTTTTTTTTTTTTTTTTTTCAATCTGCATTGTACTCTTTAGCATCTCTTATACGGCTGGTCTAGTGGTGGTGAACTCGCTCAGCTTTTGTTTATCTGGGAATGTCTTAATCTCTTCATTTTTGAAAGTTAGTTTTGCCATATATAGAATTCTTGGTAATTTTTTGCTTTCAGCACCTTAAATATGCCATCCCTCTGGCTTCTTGCCTCCATGTTTCTGTTGAGAAATTAGTACTTAAACATATTGAGGCTCCCTTATGTGTGACATGTTGTTTCCCTCTTGAGGCTTTCAGAGTTTTCTCTTTATGTTTGGCATTTGGTAATTTGATTATAATATGTCATAGTTTGGATCAATTTGGGTTTGTCGTCTTTGGAGTTTGTTGAGTGTCTTGGATGTATACATTCAGGTCTTTCATTAAATCTGAGTTTTCTGCCATTATTTCTTTGAATATTTTTTCTGCGCCTTTCTCTCCCTCCTCCTTGTGGGACTCCCACAGTGCATATATTGGTACGCTTGATGGTATCCTAGATCAGGCTCTGATCACTTTTCTTTATTCTTTCTCTTTTCTTCTCCTCAGACTGGATGAAATTAGGTTGTCTTCAGGTTCACTGATTCTTTCTTCTGCCAGCTCCAATCTGCTTTTGATCCCCTCTGTGGGGTTTTTAATTTCTGTTACGATAGTATTCAGCTTTATTTGGTTCCTTTTCATAGTTTCCAGCTCTTTGTTGATAATCTCTTTGTGTTCATCTATTGTTTTCCTGATTTTCTTTGTCCAGATTTCCTTTAGTTCTTGGAGCATTTTTAGGGTTTTTTTTTTTTTTTTTTTTGACAATTGCAGGCAGAAAGTTTATTGGGAAGCTCTCCCAACAGAGGGGGTCTGAAGAATAGACTTTAGCTCCCCCACTGGCATAGCAGGTGTCTGAAGAGAGACTTCAGCCTCAGGGCTGCTTTTTAAAAGTCTTTGGTATATCCTAAGTCTTGTCTTCCTTATTGATGGTTTCTAATGACTTAATCTTCTCCTTTGCTGAGGCTATCATTTACTGTTTTATAATCTTTTGTTGAAAGATTGATAGTTTCATATTTTAATGTATTACTGGAATTTAGACTCTGAGGCATCTGTTCCTTAAGTTTGTATCCAGCTAGTGTTATGGTAGAGCTTTCCTTGAATTTCTTAATAAAAATTTAAAAAAGAAAACACCTTTGCAGATTGATTTGTGTGGGTGCTCTCCTTTGGCTCTTATCTATACAGTGAGTTTAGAGAACTCAAGGCCAAAGTAGAGGGGCCTTCCTGATGCTTTCAGTGCATGCATCTTGCCTTGGGCTTATGTGGGTGGGCCTAGAAAGTTCCCTGTTATATGAATACAAATGGTTCCCTCTTCTGTAGTCCCTCCTGTGCCTGGGCATGTTCTATAGCCAGCAGTCTCTTGCCACAGACAGTCATGACTTAACTGCCCTCCCACAGCATTTATAGGAGAGCTCTTTGGGCTGCCTCAAGTGCGGGGCGAGTTCTGGGATGGTGAGCCTGTGATCAGTGACCTGAATCAGTCCCATAGGCCACCTCCAGACAGATTGGACCAGATATATGTTCTCCTAGTATGTGCACAATGATTGCTCTACCTGGAATTGGGACCAGGAACTTGCCCTGGTAGTGCAGGCTGGCTCTGCACTGAGCTGGTAAAGGGAGGCCAGCCAGGGCACCTTGAGATCCTGCTGCTTTGAAATTGCCGTTTTCTTGATTCAGCACTTGCCCCATTATTGCTATTATTAAAAACTGTTTTCTGGAACTTTGAGAAAGATGTCTGTGGTATTTCTTGCTGGTTGTTCAAAGCTTCTGTGGGGGCAGGGTACCCTGAAGCTTCTCATTGTACCATCTTGATCACGTTCAAGGCTTGTCAGCCTTAAATCCATTTTATATTAACTGTGACTATTAATATGTTCGGAATCATTTTCTACCATATTGTATTTTTGTATTGTATTTTCAGTTTCTTATATTTTTCTTTTTTTCTTGTTCTTACCTTCTTTTTTCCCTGCTTGATTTGGTTATTGAGTTTTTTTAACCTCCATTCCATTATAATTTTTAAAAAATACTAGCACAGAAGTTTTACAGTCTTCTTAACTTCTTTAAAGTTCATTGTAATGTGCTCTGGTGTGAATTTCCTTTCATTTAAGTTGCTTTTGGGCCCACTGAATCTGAGGAATTATCTTTCATCAATTCTTGAAAATTCTTTGTTTTTACTTCATTGAATATTGGATTTCCCCAGTTCTTACTGTTTTCTCCTCATGGATTTCTGATTACATATATTTGGAAGCTTCTCACTTTATTTTTCATGTTTAAACCTGTATTAGTCAGCCAAAGGGGTGCTGATGCAAAGTTCCAGAAATCTCTTGGCTTTTATAAAAGGTATGTATTTGGGGTAGAAGCTTACAGTCACAAGGCCCTAAAGAGTCCAACTCAAGGTACCATAAGAGGTACTTTCTCACCCAAAGTCATTGGCCACATGTGAAGGAAGATGGCAGGCATGTCTGCAAGGGTTCAGCCTGCCTTCTTCCTCTTAAGGCTCTGTGGTCACAGCTTCTTCCAATCTCAGCTGTAGGCTGGCATAAGGCTCATCTCTCTTCCTGGGGTTCATTTCTTTCGAGGCTCAGCTGCTCCGGTCTCTTCACAAGGTCAGCTGTAACTATTAGGCTCATCTGTTTTCCCAGCTGCATGATCCTCTGTGTATCTTCTCTGTGTATCTCTTCTGTGTATTATTGATTGAGCATCTATTTACATAGCCTCCCAAGAGGGGTGGGGCCTCAACCTGAGTCATGCCTTACTGACGTGGTCAAATCAAAACCCTGATCTTAACATAATTTAATAAAAGGCATCTCACCTGAATCTAATACAGTCAAAGGGTATCATGCCCAGAGGAACAGACCAGCTTATAAACATAATCAATATCTCCTTTTTGGAATTCATAAATAATATCAAACTGCCACATAACCTCTCATCTTCTTTTGTTCTGTGCTTTGTTATAGGTAATTCCTTGCAATCTAATTCTCTTGAGCTATATCTTATCTGCTTTTAAGTACCTATTGACTTCTTTTTTTTTCTTCAAAAATATAGCAATTTTAGTGTAGGTGAAAAGTTTTTTATGGTATTTTTTTGTTGTTACATATCCCCCCCCCCCTCTACTTGCTCTTGCTGTGTGTTCATTTTTCTGTGTTCTTCTATGTCTGCTTCTTGTCTCCCCTCGTTTTGCGGTGACGCGCTGAGTCGGTCCTCCGCGCAGGTGGCTCGCCCTACTTGTAGGTGGCTCCATTACGTTTCGCGCGTGGCTCAGCTCCGTGTTTTGCAGGCAGCACAGCTCCGTGTTTCACGGGTGGCTCAGCTCCGTGTTTCACGGATGGTACAGCTCTGTGTTTTGCGGGCTGCTCAGCTCCGTGATTCGCGGGCGGCACAGCTCTGTGTTTTGCGGGTGACTTGCCCTGCCCATGGCGGCTCCACCCTGCCCGTGGCGGCTTTGCGCCCCGCCCATGGCGGCTTGCCTTTCTCAAGGCCGTCTGCCCGCTGGGAGAGGTCCCCGGGAACCGAACCCAGGGCCTCCCATGTGGTGTACCGGCGCCCTATCCACTGGGCTATACAGCCGGCCCCTTGACTTCTTAATTTTATTTATTTTTCATTATTTTTTAAAGGTTTATTATTTATTTATTTATTTATATACCCCCCCTCCCCACTGCTTGTTCTTGCTGTGTTCATTTTTGCTTTTGCGTTCTGTGTCTACTTGTCTCCCCCTGCTGCGGCATCCTGCCGAGTCAGCTCACCGCGCGGCGGCTTGCCTTGCTCACGGTGGCTTGCCTTTGCTCGCGGCAGCCTGCCAGGGCTCTACCAGTTGAGCCACAGCTGGTTCCCGACTTCTTAATTTTAAAAGGTTTTTAATTTCTAGAATTCTGTTTGGTTCCTTTTCAGTTTTGCCCATTTTCTTGTTCCTTTGTCATACTTTCAATTTATCTCTTATTTCTTAACAGGTATTAAATGTGTTTATTATATATTTTGTATCTTATAATTCCAAAATCCACAGTCTTTGTTGGTTCTATTCTTTGATTTGTTATTTTTGCTGACTTGGTTATGATGGTTTATATGTACTTATGTTAATTGCTTATTTTATTTTCTTCTTGTTTTTTAATTCAAAAACTTATTTTGGAACCTTATTAAATTTACAGAACAGCTACAAAGTTAGTACAGAGATTTCCTGTATATCCTTCACCCAGCTTCCCCTAATGTTACATTATTACATTGGAATGGTCCATTTATCAATACTAAAATTAATTTTGTTACAAATCTATTACTCAAGTTTTACTAATTTTTCCACTAATGTCCTTTTTCTCTTCCAGGATCCAGTCCAGAATACCTTGATTTTAGTGTTCAATGATTTTTTTGTGTGTGTACTCACATTTCCTGAAATTTTATTTGTGGGAGTCATTTGAGGTCTGGCCTTAAAATGAATTCTGGAGAGATTTGTGTTTGTTTCTGCCATAAAAAGGCATTACATAGCTGAGACTTGCTTAAATTTTAGAATTTTTTTGTTTGTTCATTTTTTAATTGTTATAAGTTCATCTTAGGGCTTTTTCCACATAGGTAGTATGATTTTCAGTCCTAAGTTCAGGCTTTGGTTAGGAATTTCAGGTTGACTTTTCTATTTATAACTGAGGTTTGGGACAAGCAAGTTTCCTTCTCTAGGGCAGTTTTTGTTGAAAAAAATCTTGCATTCATTTGGGGAGTGTATTAGTCAGCCAAAGGGGTGCTGATGCAAAGTACCAGAAATCTGTTGGCTTTTATAAAGGGTATTTATTTGGGGTAGACACTTACAGTTACCAGGCCATAAAGTGTAAGTAACTTTCCTCACCAAAGTCTGTTGCCACGTGTTGGAGCAAGATGGCTGCCGACATCTGCGAGGGTTCAGGCTTCATCTTCCTTTTAAGGCTCTGTGACCCCAGATTCTTCCATTGTCAGCTGTAGGCTGGGATAAGTCTTGTCTCTCCAGGATCAGCTGTTTTGGTTTAGCCACAAGGCTGGCCATGTGTAGACTATCAGGCTAATGGCTCGTCTCTCTTCCTGGGGCCTCTGCCGGGTCTAATGGAGCCTTCTCTTCCTCACATTTCTGCTTCTCTGTTTCTGCTTCTCTGTGTTTACTTCCCAGGGCTCCACTATCAAAAACTCCAACTAACTCCTCTGCTGTGTAGTTTTTTCTGTGTGTCCCCGCCCTCCAAGGGGGATGGGACTCAACATACTACTGACGTGGCCTAATCAAAGCCTTAATCATTATTTAATCAAGCAAAAGTGAAACCTCTGAATCCAATACAATCTGATATGCCCAGATGCCCAGAGGAACAGAGCAGTCCACAAACATAATCCAGTGTCTATTTTTGGATTTCATAAATAATACCAAACTGCTACAGGGAGTACACCAATTTTGGGGTGGCTTGTCTTTCATCTGACCTCTCACCTTAATTGGCCCCAGTTTTGTTTCCTATCTCCTTCTCAGGGGTCTGTTAAATTCAGGCTCTAAGCCAGTGGTTGGAAAACTATGGCCAGGAGGCCAATTCTGGCTCACTTCCCATTTTTATTTTTATTTACTTATTTATTTTTTATTATATATCCCCCGCTTTCTGCTTGTTCTTGCTGTGTTCATTTTTGCGTTCTTCTGTGTCTGCTTGTCTCCCCCCCATTGCGGCGACCCGCCGAGTCAGCTCACTGCGCGGCGGTCTTGCCTGCTCGCGGGCGGCTTGTCCTGCTCGCGGGGGCTTGCCCTGCCTGTGGCGGCTTGCCCTGCCCGCAGTGGCTTTGCCTTGCCCGCGGCGGCTTTGCCCTGCCCATGGTGGCTTTGCCCTGCCCATGGCGGCTTGCCTTCTGAAGGAGGCCCTGGAAACCAAACCCGGGGCCTCCCATGTGGTAAACCGGCACCCTACCAATTGAGCTACAGCTGGCCCCACTTCCCGGATTATACGGTACTAGTTAAGAATGATTTTTACCATTTTTAATGGGTTGTGGAAAAAAAATGTGACAGAGCAGTGTTGTGGCCCACAAAGCATAAAATAATTACTCTTTGGTCCTTTACAGAAAAGTTTGCTGCTCTAATATACCAGTAATTAGTAGATACCATTTTCTGTAGCATTTCTGTCCACTGGCATATTAGTACTTTCCTATTCTGGCCCCTTACTATGCTATCTTTTAAATGCTATACATTAAAAATTAGTTTTTCTATGTAAAACATAATTTTCAGTATCTTGTATTGGGATGGGAGTCAATCTTTTATTTTCATATAAAGTATCAGTGTTTTTCTTTGTTTTGTTTATGGCTTCTGAATTAGCAAGGTCTCCTATTTTAATCTCAAAAAAAAAATCTTCGTTTATAGTACTTTTTGCTGATCATCTGGATGTGAATAATCTTTTATATATCCTTTTTTTGTTTTACTGAGAAAGGTAATGGCTAATCCAGCCTTGAGTTTTATAATTTTTTGTTAAGTACATTATAAATTAGATTTCTGCAACTCAAAAATATGGTGAAAATTTATTTTCTAATCAGTAATATAGGAGCATTCCCTTTTGAGTAAGTATAAACCTGTATATTGAGTATGATCATTTAAAAAAAAGTTTTTACATTTTTGGTACCAGAAATATCTCATTATTTCTTTGCCTCCTTTTAAAAGTCATTAAGATTGTTGGATGAAGAAGAAGCAACTGATAATGATTTAAGAGCAAAATTCAAGGAACGCTGGCAAAGGACACCATCCAATGAACTCTACAAGCCTTTGAGAGCAGGTAAAAATTTCATGAAGTGATTATCACTTGAATAAATTCCCAAGGTAGATCCACATATTTTTTCTTGATTAAATTAGGCTCAGTTGTAAACCTATTTTTGCTGAAACTGTAATGTTATGAAGACCCAGCTGTTTTTCCACAGTTAATATTCTTTAAGATAAAAAAGTAACAAAAGTAATCCAAGTTCTTTGTAAGAAGTTCAGGTTCTTCCTTTCGTATTCTAAGCCCTATGTAGGTTTTTAAAAACACAAATGAGATCATATTATGTGTATGGCTTTGTAAATTTTGAATCCTCGGTGGTGAAGGGTGAGTTGTAACAATTACTTTGAAGCCAAATTTATTCTTTTATAAGACTTTGATTATTAAATTTTTTTGCTTAAGATAAAGGTTGCCTGCATGATGGCAGTAGACTTGTTTTATGTAAATTTCTGAAAATAATTAATACTATCGAGGTTCGTCTAAAAATATATATCTCCTGTTCTTTTAAAAATTATTTATTTATTTATTTATTTTGTTACATACACCCCCCCCCCTTTCTGCTTGCTCTTGCTGTGTGCTCATTTTTGTTTTTTCTGTGTTCTTCTATGTCTGCTTCTTGTCTCCCCCCGTTTTTTTGCGGCGATGTGACGAGTTGGCCCTCCGCGCAGGCGGCTTGCCCCGCTCGTGGGTGGCTCCATTCTGTTTCAAGGGTGGTTTAGCTCCGTGTTTTGCGGGCGGCTCAGCTCCTTGTCTCGCGGGTGACTTGCCCTGCCCGTGGCGGCTCCGCCCTGCCCATGGTGGCTTTTTGCCTTGCCCACGGTGGCTTTGCCCCGCCCATGGCGGCTTGCCTTTCTCAAGGCGGTCTGCCCGCTGGGAGAGGTCCCCGGGAACCGAACCCGGGGCCTCCCATGTGGTGTGCCAGCGCCCTAGCCGCTGGGCTATACAGCCAGCCCCTCTCCTGTTCTTTTAAGTAAAGTTGAAGCATTAGAAAGTATTCTTAGAGAAATACTTTTAAAATAAATTGTAATAGTTTTTGGAGTGAATAATTTTCTGTGTTCCTAAGTTGTAGGGGGAGACTAGACTAATGTATTACTTTCATTTGGTGGATAGTAACTACCAAATATATTTTAAGGTATAATTGTATTTTTAATTTTGGAAACGATGAAGTTCAAAGACTAACAGGAACTGTTTTTTTTTTTTTTTTTCCTTCTTGTGAATTGGGGCCTGTAGAAAGGAGTTGTGAGTAAAATTGAGGCCAGAATGAAAAGTACGGCCAATTCATGAATATTACAGAGTCAGTGCTGTGCTCTGTGAACTCTTTTTTTTCCCCCAGAGGGAGCCAACTTCAGAACAGTTTTGGACAAGGCCGTACAAGCAGATGGGCGAGTGAAAGAACGTTACCAGTCTCACCGCGACACCATTGCACTTCTGTGTAAGCCAGAGCCTGAGCTCAATGCTACCATCCCTTCTGCTAACCCAGCCAAGACCATGCAGGGCAGTGAGGTGAGAAGATACATGTTGGTGTAGGTGGCCGTCTGCTTGGGAAAACGGTTCAAGCTGTTATGTACAATGAATTGCCAATTTTCTCTTTATCTTTTTAAAATTGCAGATGTAATTTGGGGTTTTTATTTAAAGCATTGTTATATACACTGTGCACTGTATAATAGATAAGGAAACTAACAAAATTACTGTCTTGGAATAGTAACAATTTCCATTTATTGAATGTGTTCTTTGAGCTGGGTACTAAATTCTAGGTACTTTGTATGGTCGCAGTATTCAATTCAGATTTTTTTTTTTTTTTTTTTTTACTCATGAAATATTCAGTTTTATTTAAAAAGCTAAAACTATACACCCTTTCTTAAAAAAAAAATGAAAATTCAAGTCTTAGTATCAAGCAATGAGTTATAATATTACAAAGCTCTTTACAGCAGTAATTAAATAGTGGTAACATTTTACCATTGTAAGTGTCACAGAATTCAAATCTTGGATCCTCAATGATTCAAGTGTTTTATCCCACACCAAAAGGGCTGGGTCAGTTTTAAAATAAAATTGCTCTG
>PVKH010031232.1:0-12358 GCA_004027955.1 Chaetophractus vellerosus
ATAAGCAAACATCTGTTGAGAGATTTCATCCCTGCTTCCACCCCCATCATCCTGGGGACACCAGCAGAGGTGGGATGCACCAGGAGTGGCTGCAGCATAGTGTGGAGAAGGTGCATTCTTCCTGGCTCCTCAAGCCACCTACCTCTCCCGAGTATCCGAGGTGCTACACTTTCACCCTGGCTACCCTTCTCTGTTCCTGCTTCAGATAGCTCTCCTGGTTATCCAGCTTTGAGGTTTTCAGAATTGGTAATTGGGAACACACAAAACAGTGGCAAGTTTCTGTATGTGGAAAAGTCATTCTAGACATCATGAAGGCCAAGAACTGCTCCGGTCACAGTGCCATCTGGAGATGTTCACTTTTAAAGCAAAATGCTTGTTGATAAACTCTAATTACAGTTGAAGGACTTAGTTAAGCCTTTACTTAAACCTTCCTTTTTTCTGAGAGTTACAAGGGAAGGGGCCATGTTTCACACCCTGTGGAAAACAAATATTCTGAACAAAAAAAAAATCAGGACACTTGCACTGTTTAAGGATTTTTGTGCCACTTTTGAGTGTAAGAGACAGGCAGCCTAGAAGATATAGTTTGGTCAGCAGCATATTTCTAGGGCATACCAATGACAATGGAAGGTACCTCCAAGTGTAGCCATCCTAGAAAATCTAGGTTTTTTTGTCACCATATCCATACATATATATATCCCCATGGTCTGGTCCTCATGTAAATGTTCTTCTGCAAATATTTATTTATGAAGAAGCTTTGAAACATGTCTGTCTTTTTATACAACTTCAGAGTCATGTGTCATTATTAACATTTATAGAAAATAACAGAACCTGATCACTGCTCTTGTATGTAGATAAAATATGAACAAACTTTTAAAGTTTAGGGGACCAAAATGTGTATCTTCCTCTATGCAAAGCATATTTTCTGTTTTTCTTCCTGGAAATCAAGAATATCAGATTTACAAAGTGCATTGGTAGTCTATTCATCTTAAGTCCAATTTCCTCTAAGATTTTTAAGACATCTTCTTCGGTTAATAGTTCCCCAACAGAGAGAACCCAGTGCCTCTTTGAAGGTCTATAATAATTGAAAAGTAGCAGTCTTATGTGTGCATTAATACTTTTTAATCCTATCAAGATACTTAGATGCTGAAGATTTATATTTTCCTTTTTCCTTTATATCACAAAGGAAACAGAAGGCAATAATAATGTTCATGCTCTCAGCAAATTAGTGTTCCCTAAAAGACACCAAAATGGTGTTAAGTCACACAGAAAAAGGCCATGTTGAAGCCTGAAAGAAATCCAATTAAAGAGAACCTCAGCCTGACATTAGGGCACAGAATGGTGTTGGGCTATAAGGAACTAGTGTATTTTTTAACAACGTTGCAATATAATTATCAGTTAACTCTAGTTTGAGTAGATTAATTTTCTTTTGAAAAGTTATTTGTGAATTCTGTTTAGCATAAAACATAGCCCTGTCACTACTTATTAAGTTGTGAGATCTCTGGCAATCTTAGACTTTTTGAATTTCTTTCCTCAGTTGCAAAATGGGGATAATATCATGCATAATGGTTATTGTGACGCTTAAGTGAAATAAGAACACAGTGCTTGGCTTATAAAATAGGGCTTAATAAATGTTAGCTTTTATTATAAATTGTGCCATCTTCTCTCATACCAGTTATTTAAAAAACCTCACCCACCAAAGCGCGTAAGGAGTCGACTCAATGGAGACAATGCTGGAATCTCCATTCCACCAGGATCCACAACTGACAAGATCTTTTTCCATCATCTAGACAACTTGAGGCCTTCTCTAACACCTGTAAAAGGTAAGGTGATGGGAAATAAGCCTTTGATTCGTGATTTGGTGAGATTATTTAGTAATTCTAGCTTATCGATACTATATTTGCTTTTCAGTAGTAGCATGATTTGTAGCAAATACTGTTTTTTGTGATGAAACACCAAATGCTTGTTAGATTTTTTTCTTTTTTGGCCTGTTGGATTTTTGCCTCAAAAAGAATCAAACATGTTTTTTCCTCCTGTGATAGTGAATTCTTAAAGTCTTGTGCCTTTAACTTTATATTGTATATGTAGTACAGATTCTGTCTTCATTTTTTCAGCTTCGTTTATATATTCTGCCAATTAGAAATAGTAGAAAGAACACTGCAATTTTAATATGCCAATTAAAAGACATATCTTTTATCTGATGGTCCTCTGAGTTATTGAAAAGCACTTTTTTTTTTTTTTTTTTTTTACCGGGAGGTCCCAGGGATCAAACCCAGGTCCCTCCATATGGGAGACGGATGCCCAACCATTTGAGCCACATCCACCCCCCAAAAAAGCACTTTTTCAAGTGAATTTTTCACCCTAAGAATGAAAAAATGTTCTGCAAAGTCTTAAAGTTGTCACTTTAAAAAAATGTGAAAAGTGAAGTTCCAAAGTCTGGTTAACCAGATTGGCTACCGGCTCTATGCCACTTTGCCTCATTACCCAAACTCTACTATGTGCCAGCTCCAGTCACTTGCCAGTGACTGTCTTGTTCTAGAGGACTAACAGCAGATTCTAGTGCAGAGCAGAGAGACCATGACTCTTGGGGAACAGCATAGCCATCCTTGAGGAAGGCTAGAGACAGGTTGTAACTCAGGATGTGCTGAAAGCCTAGATTGGTTGATGGTCTGTGTCACCTGTGACAGTCCAGGAAGCATCCCAGATTCCTCTGTGCCAAGAAGGAAAGCCTGACTGCTAGGAGCCAAACTCAAGAGTGTTCAGAGGCAGGAAGGCTGGAGGGAAGCCCTGTAAATCACCTGTTAGGGTCCATATCCCACCCAACAGGTCTTGTAGGACATTCAAAAGCCAAGCTCTATTTCTTTAAGATTTATTTTTTTTTTCTGCTTTTTGTCCCTGCCCCCCCCCCCCCGCCTGCAGTGACACGCCAAGTCAGCTTCACCGGTGTGCAGTGGCCTTGCCCACTCACAGGCGGCTCTGTCCTGCCCGCGGGCAGCTCCACTCTGCTCGCAGGCGGCTCTGCTCTGCCCATGGTGGCTTTGCCCTGCCCGTGGCAGCTTTTGCCCTGCCCACGGCAGCTCTGCCCCGCCCACAGCGGCTTTTGCCCTCTCAAGCGGTCTGCCCGCCCGGAGAGACCCCGGGGACCGAACACAGGGCCTCCCATTGGTAAACCGGCGCCCTATCCACTGGGCTATACAGCTGGCCCCCAAGCTCTATTTCTAAGACCATTTTGTCTTAATGTAGGTCAGGATTCTTGACTGCCATGAATATTTGAGATTACTTTACAATCCCATGCAGGATAATAAAGTTAGTTTTGCTTCTTCCTGTTCTAATGCATTAATTTGGTTTTTTTTATAGAACTCAAAGAGCCTGTGGGACAAATAGTTTGCACAGATAAAGGCATTCTTGCAGTAGAACAAAATAAAGTTCTTATCCCACCAACCTGGAACAAAACTTTTGCTTGGGGCTATGCAGACCTCAGCTGTAGGCTGGGAACCTATGAGTCAGACAAGGTTTGTACTGTTTCTCACTTATTTGATTTCACTCTTTCTTGATCTGGATGTCACATTTCCTGGGGTACGGGGAGGGGGGCCAGTCACTGAGAGAACACTGTCCCTGGGCTTGTCAGCTGTTCCTCCACAGCCCAGAGGAAGAGAGAACTTCACTAAGCCACATCAGCAAAAGGGAACTAGTGAACAAGTCACATTTCCTGCAGAACAAGCCTCTCTGGAAAGTTGTGTACTAGGGGCTAGCAGTTTCCCTCTCACTGAAAGAATTCCTCTAAGATAACCTAAGTACCCTGGTGCTCTTTGTTTCCACCTACTAGAACAGCCTTATTTTGATGGCTGATTCACTACTCTGAAACAACTGACAGAAACGTGTTACCCCAAACTCCAAAGAGCAGTAGCATCATATAAGTATCTCTTGGGAAAGGCAGTATGGAGTGATCCTTTATTGCCCTGAGTTTGCCCTCTCACTCTCCCTCCCGAATGCAAGATGTATATGGGCTGCCCAAGTCTATTATGCTGCACTGTAACATAATTCTGTTAGTTAATGTTCTCTTTAAACAACAGCACTCAAGCTTTCTTCTTACATTCTAATTGGCTATAGCAGACATCCTTTTATCAGAAATTCCCCTGCATTTTACATAGCATCACGTGATTTGAATAACACTTTACCTTACTGGAGACCCCCATATGAGCCAAGTCCTCTTTATTATGGTTCTTAGTAGCATGTGTAATTAGGAGTTTGTAATTGTAGTTCAGGGTAGACCTTCAGGGAAATAATGCTAAGCTGAAACTAGCCCAGAAAATAAACAGGTATTTGTCTGTGAAGTACCTACATAGAGCTCCTCTGCATTCAGCCACTCTCATTGCATACAAGAAGTGACACATGTCTCACATCTGTTTTGTTTTACAGGCAGTGACTGTTTATGAGTGCCTGTCTGAGTGGGGCCAAATTCTCTGTGCCATCTGCCCCAACCCCAAGCTGGTCGTCACTGGCGGAACAAGCACGGTCGTATGTGTGTGGGAGATGGGCACCTCGAAAGAAAAAGCTAAAACCCTCACACTCAAACAGGTAACAAGGGAGGTTGAAAACGAAGAGGTGGAGCTATTCCTTCTCAGCCGCTTATACTCTAGAGAAACTTAAAAGCTCCCTTAATCCCCAGGTACTTCAGATATATAATGTGCAAAATCATAATTGTTCTTTTGCTAGAAATGCTTTTTAAAAAACAAGGAAATTAAATAAGAAGGTAGTGTTTCTATGAGTGGTCTGGGCTGATCCTTTCTAGAAATCTGAAGCAAGGTGTCTTTAAGTAATATAAATTTTAATATATTTAATAATATAAATATTTCTCAGAAGTTATATGTAAATTGAATTTTTACAAATCAAATTACATTAACCTATTGATTCATAGTCATTTCCTTCCTGGGTGATTTTCATTCAGCAGGACTAGTAAGTCTTCGGTTCTTTTCCTTTTCTCTTTCCTCATCTGTCAAATCCTTAGGACATGACAAATGCAGGAATGTGTTCATAGAACCCTTAATGATTTAATTTACAGATATTTTGATCATCTATTATGTATCTGATTCTATTGTTAATTTTTACTTAAAACAAGAATCCTTTTAAAATATAAGTCATAATGTTGTGGGGTTTTTTGTTTGTTTTTGTTGTTTTTTTTTAGGAGGTATCAAGGATTGAACCCAGGACCTCATGTATGAGTCACTGAGCTACATCCGCCCCCCAAGCCATAATCTTTTAATGCTGTGTTTCTTTTTAATGGATCATACATCTAAGTGTTTTTCATGATAAAAATTGGAGAAGTAGTGTAACAATAATATCTACCATTTATTGAGCATCTATCATGTATAAACTACTCTGCTGATTGTTTTAAAAATATAAACTCCCATCCTCACAACAAATTATTCAAGATAGTTATTAGCTCCGTTTTTCACCTGAGAAAACCACAACTAAGAGAGGTTAAGACATGCCCTTCGTCACATTTAGTGATGAAGCCAAGATTGAAATTCAGTTTTATCAGACTCCAAAGTTTTTTCAAGGCTAAACTCAAACAAACAGTGGTATCTTAGTTATCTAAGGAAAAAACCGAATCCCTTGTACTTATACTAGCCACCATTTATAGTCCAGAAACTATAATTGAGTTGCTTGGTCTTAAGGTAAGTTGTTTAAGGAGATATAAGATTGATAGTGTATTCTGTTGATCCAAATGCTTGCTTACAAATAATTTCGATTTAGAAAATGAACCTTGGAGCTAGAATGCCAGTAACCTTTCAATAGAAAGCACTTCTTAATTTAGAGAGCCTTTGCTAAGCAAACAATAAGGATGCCTGTAGGAACAAAATTTTAAGTCAATCGACCATTTTAGGCAAGCATATTCTTCTGCCAGGGGAGCTGTCTCATTCTAAGTACTCAGGAACTCGAGTCTAACAGTAATCCAAATCTTTTTCTTCAGAATACATACTTATTTTCCCACATTGCCATTTCCTTGGGTCCTGTTTCTCTTCATATTCCAGCAAAAGACAGAACTTTTCCAGATGCCTTCAGTTCAGTCTGCAGACCTCAGCAGGTTGACACATCAGGACCATGCTTTTCCTTTCCAGTTCTGTGTTCTGCATAATTCTCACAGTTTGTGCATTTACCAAACAAAATCCATCACATTATATATAGTTCCCTAGACTGGGCTTAATAGGAGTTGGTGGCATAAAAGAATAGACTCAGAGACGAAAGTCTATATTTGGGTTGGGGGGGCATAATTGATCAGTCTTCAAAGAGAAATGGTATGAAGAAGCCCAAGCTAGGTTGCAGTTGCCATTCTCCCTTCCTCCTAAAATACTGGCTCAAGTCCAGGAAGTAATGTAAAAATGGAGAGAAGAACCTCCAGAATACTTCAGGCTTCTCTTTTCCCCCTGATGGAATGAGGGGAGGGCAATAAGAGGAGAAGGAAGGTCTGACTCCCAGCATTTCCAGACACCACTGCCACAGGCACTCTCTCCCCAGTGCATGCCCCTGTCATTTCCTGGTGAGTGTATCCAAGACCATGGAGAGTCACGTGTGGAACACCATCATTGAGGTCATCCTGGCTTTTTGTTCTCACTTGTAGGCCTTGCTTGGTCACACTGACACTGTCACCTGTGCCACAGCCTCATTAGCCTATCACATAATTGTCAGTGGGTCCCGTGACCGAACCTGCATCATTTGGGATCTGAACAAACTGTCGTTTCTAACCCAGCTCCGAGGCCATCGAGCTCCTGTTTCTGCTCTTTGTATCAATGAATTAACAGTAAGTAGTAAATTACCCACTTGGTTTATGTTTAAGAAAGTAAGTAGTTCTAGCCAACCTAAATAAAAAATGACTCTGGTTTTTAAGTGCTCATTTTGTAAAAGCAACTACATTTTCCTTGTTTGCAAAAGTGAATGGATATTAAAATTCGTT
Source organism: Chaetophractus vellerosus (assembly GCA_004027955.1). Classification (NCBI taxonomy): domain Eukaryota; kingdom Metazoa; phylum Chordata; class Mammalia; order Cingulata; family Chlamyphoridae; genus Chaetophractus; species Chaetophractus vellerosus. The sequence continues at coordinate 6,953 of PVKH010031232.1, forward strand.
ACCCAGAGAGCTATTCTGCCTTAAAATCCCTTTACTGCTGCACAGTAAAACCAAGGAATTTGCAGTATTTTTAACGAATGTTAGAATTTTGCTAAAATTTGTTTTGAAATATATTCATATTATTTATTTATTATGTAAAATGAAAAAAAAAAAACTTCTGGGTAACAAAACAAGAGAAAAATCATTTTAGAGCTATTTCTGAAATAATCCGAAAGTTACCAAAGGGTATTGTCTCTTCTCAAAAACAAGTATTTTATATACATATAAATAAATGAGTTAGAATAAAATACATGCACTAGGAGTCCCCCACTTGAGGTAGACAGAAGAGGGTTCATTGCTAAGAAGGTATGTTAAACAGGGGGAGCTTGAGGGTGGGCTTCCGGAGACTGAGGCTGGTGTCCAGGTGCCACGTGATCACGCCAGTCTATAGCTGGTGCCCACATATGCACATCAGCCCTGGAAATCAAGTTCCCATCCCCAGCCTCATCACTTCTTAGCCATACATACCCATTCCCACCTTTGCCCATATCTGCCGTTCATCCTGCCTAACAGAGTAGTTCTGGCCATGTCATTGAGTAGTATTCACATCATCACCCACAGATGAAGCTTTCCTTTTTTTTTTTTTTGAACAAATACATTTTATTGATACATATTAATAAAGCATAGAGTCCATCCAAAGTTTACAATCATTGGTATTTGGTATAATCATCTAGTTGTGCACTTACCACTTCAATCATTTTTAGTGCATTTTCATTATTTCAATAATAATAATTAAAAAAAATTCATCACCTCTCAATCTCTGTTTTCCCAGCCGTACATAGCTGCTATTCTGTTTCTGTCTCTCTAGTTTATCTGTATTTATATTTTGTAAAAACAGTCATATATGCAGTATTACCCATATTCATATTTCACATGAGGTTTCACTATGTTGCACAGTTCTATGTTACATTTTTCAGCTTTCCTTCTGGTAATATACATGTCCTTAGACTTTCCCTTTCAACCACTGATACCACATAATAGCTCTGCTAGTTACAAACACTGTGATGTGCTTTCACCATTTTAATTCATTTCTAGAGATTTACAAACAACCTTTTTACCAATTCTGAACAGATTAACCCTCAGAGCTTTCCTTCTGAAGGTTTCTACATCTTTAATTTCTGCCAGAAGATACTAAACATTATGTGCTTTTAGTTAAATACCTTGTGTTCAAAGAAGGAAATTCAGTTCCTAGTGAATGTCACTTAGAATATCTGATTGATACAATGAGTACTAGAGTTGGAAATGAGTGGGGGCACTTGGGAGCAGAAAGTCCAATTAGATTTTTAAATATATTTGGAAGGTTTAAGATGTTTTTAAAAGAGCACCTTGGATTGGTTCTGCAAATATTTGCACTTAAAGAGCTTTATGAAAATGTCAATGGAACAGAACCACTGTGATCTAGCAGTGTTGCTGGAATTTAATGCAAATTCTTATTCCATGGTTTAGATCGCTTTTTGCTGGGGTTGTTCTTACCTTAAATACTGAGAATTTAACTGGTTTATTTATAGTAAGTTTTACTAATTCATGAAAAGATTTCTATTTCTATGATGTTTTTCCAACCAAATATTAAGTCTGCTTTACTTCAGCTTGCATTTTGGGCCTGAGCCACCCTTCAGCTGCTCTTTCATTCCTGCTTTTCTAGCTCAGCCATCATAACCACAGAATTTGCTCTAATGCAGTCTAATTGAGGCTGTCCTGGAGTAACTGAAGAAAGTCTTGCCTAGTGGAGAATGGAGCAGCTGCCTCTTGTCTCTAGCAGGGACAGGGGCCATTCATTAAAGCTCAAATGCCGAAACTCCTTCAGAGATGATTCAGTGGTAGATACAGAACTAGACACAGTAATACTTCACTAATTATTATTTTTGTTTGGGTTTTGGTTTGGTTCTTGGTAGAAAAAGAGCAGAGGGAGCTAGAGAACAGTAGCAAAAACAGAACAGACAGTGATTTGAAGAAGCCCCTGTCCTCATCATGCTGTCCCTGCCCCCACCTTACCTTTTTTCTTGCTCCTGCTGTTCAGCTTTTAGTTTTCCCTCTGCTTTTGATGACTGTCTTCAGATTTCCATATGTTCTCCTGTGTCTGTCCACTGTACTGAAATGTACCAGGTCATTTCCAAAGTTAGCACGCAGCATTATGTGAGGAGCAGCTGTCTTAGGGATGACAGAGGTAGTATTTTATGGTATTTAAATTTCAGGGCTTAGAAATCTTGGCTCTGTGATGTGGGCAAGTTACTTAAGCTCTTTGCACCTCACTTTCATCATCTATAAAACTGGGCTAGCGATAGCTAACCTCACAAGGTTGTTGTAAGGATTAAATGGAATGGTTGAGGTGTCCACTACAGTAACTGGGGCAGAGCAGAAGCCTCAGAAAGCTTCTGAATTCCTTCAACAGTGGTGGGTTTTCTTCTCACCAGTTAGGAGTAGAGCCCAGCCTGGTAGAATTTGAGAAAGAAGCTGGCTCCTTTCTATATTTGAAACTCCTGAAAACGGGTGTTTTCCATTCAGAGTGTCTTGGAATTTTTTTAAGTTTGCCAAGAAGTAATAGCCAACCCGTGTACCAGTTTGCATCTTTTTCCTCATTCCCCTATGCTATTGCAAATGCAAATTTTAAAATAGGAGATTTCAGTATTACCAAGATTTCATCTTTTTCACTTATTAAAGAGGAAGCTACAACTGTATTTGAACTGAACAGTTTCTCTTCTCCCCCATGGTTTTGGTGATAGTATTCACTCTGTAAAATTAAGTGGAGGTGGACTCTTGCCTCTAAATGAAAGGTGCAAATAGATTTTTGTAACAATAGGAGGAAGGAAGAGAAGCTCACCACCTCCTCAGATTACAAACAGCTTCCACTTGAAGTGAAACGTTACTCAGCTGGGTGCTGGGGCACAAGTTGAGGGGAAGGACTCCGGCTTTTTGTTTCTATGTGAGATCACTTTGGCCACAGCGTCCACTCAACTTCGAATTCTAAAGAGGCCTCTGTCCAGGGTATGTTTTTAAACTAGAGTGGACACAACATGTCAGCAAACACTAAATTCCATGTTACCTCAGAAATTTCCCAGTCACTAGTCTAAGCACTGAAAGGCTGGTTTATTTATTTGTTTGTTTGCCTTTACATTCTCGTTCTCTATTCAGTGCCAGGGCTGATGAAAAATAAACTGAAAGGATTTTGAGAACTTGGCCAAGGATTCACTTTGCTTCTGAAGCTGGAATGTATGTTGTGAAGAGAGTGAAGAGTTTTTCTTTCATCTCCTCAGGGGGACATTGTGTCCTGTGCTGGCACGTATATCCATGTGTGGAGCATTAATGGAAACCCTATCGTGAGTGTAAACACGTTCACAGGCAGGAGCCAGCAGATTGTCTGCTGCTGTGTGTCGGAGATGAACGAATGGGACACGCAGAACGTCATCGTAACAGGACACTCAGATGGAGTGGTTCGGGTACGTGAGCCAAGAGAAGAGCTTTGCTGCCCTAACTTACCTGAAACCTGGGAAGCTGTGCACAGTTTAAGGACACTGGTACAGGTTGTAACATTATTTAGCAAACCCTTGCTCCAATTCTCACAAGCCTTTGCCACTGCATTATCAGACACGGGGAACATCGGTGAGGCAGCCTCTTTTCTTCCTATTAAGTAGGTCTGTTAGTGTCTAACCACTGGACAGCAGGCAAGAGAAGGTCACTTAAACATTCCCATGTCACATTGGGGTTGCTTAAAATGTAAATTAGATAATTCTTGGGGTTTTCAGCCTATCAAATGGCTTCTTAAGGAACAGTAAACAGGGACTGTCTCTTGTCTACAGAGAATCACAGAGCTAGAAAAGGTTCCAGAGGCCACAGGTCTGCTCCCTGTTTAGAATCCTAGATGGTTTCACCTGACTCCTCTAAGCTACGTGGGGTTATTATTTTCTGGGTTTTCTGTGTTGAGCTTCTACAGAAAAAGAATCAACAGGGTATTTACTTCTGAAGTCAGTTCAGATACTTGGGTTTTTCTTGCTCAGGGGTCTTTTCTTTGTGCCTTTTTCTTTAGTTGTGTTCTTTGTAAAAGCAGAGAGCAGGTAATTACCATTCTCTTTAATCACAGCTACATGCCTAGAGATAGTGAAATTATCAGCCCTCTCCCCACACCATACTACTGTGGGCCTCAGACTGCAGCCTACACGCACACCAAAATTAGATGAGTGAATCTGTGAGGCACTACCTTGAAACTACATAGCCAAATAAGTTTGGGGATCCTCCTTACTCTGTGCCTTCTTGGAAATTCACAGAGTGGACATCAGCAAATGTGAGGCTCTGAGAAGTTTTTGTAGGAAGCACTATTCTAAACTAAACAATCCCCACTCCCTTTAACTTTCCATCTTAGTTGTGTTTTAGACGTCTCCTCAAATGACGACACTGAAATTTTCTGATTCATGCTTGACCAAGGAAAGAATTATTTATGCCTTACATATTAGCATATTGCTAAAATGTGCACAAGTTGGATGCCTGAAGTGTTATTTGTAATGAAGCCAAGTGTAAATGTACTACATGCAAACTATCATGTGTGCTTTTCTCATGACTAAAACAACAAGTACTTGTGGGCCACGCTTAGACTTACTTGTGAGCAGTCCCCTCCCACCACAATTTCCAAGATAAAGGAAAATCTAATTATACTCAATAATAGAAATTAAGTTATTTGTTAAACTCCTCAAAGCCCATGTTAACCCAGTAATATATAAATTAATTTCTTGATCTGTTTTTAATGTTTTATCTTCATATTATTTCAATTCAGTTTTGGAGAATGGAGTTTTTGCAAGTTCCTGAAACACCAGCTCCTGAGCCTGTTGAAGTCCTAGAAATGCCAGAAGACTGTCCAGAAGCACAAATAGGTATTTAATACCTTCTAAAATGTTATTCAATAGTTTTCATTTTTCTTTTTTCAGTCACTATGGATAACACAACACACAACATAAACAGGGAGCCTGAAGTTGCGCGTTGCTCTGAGAAACATAATAGCTCTCTATTATGTAATTCCTTTGGGCAGATGTAAGATTTTCTCTCATTCACTGGGCAACACCTGGCATGATAGTATCTTCTTGTTGGGTTCCACATTCCATACTAAGTATATTAAGTAGCTTCCTAGAGTACCAAAGGCTTTGGCAAGTTTTGTAATTATCCAGTTTATTTTATTTTATTTTATTTTAATTAATTTTTTATTTATTTTTTATATATCTATGTACATTTTTAGGATTCATTGATTACACAAATGTTACACAGAGATTCCAGGAGTACCCATATGCCAGCCCCCACCCCTCCCACAACCCCCAACATGCACATCCCTAAGTGTGGCATAACGCCTCTGTTAGTTACACACCTTTTGGGGCTTTGCCATCAGAC
>PVKH010031233.1:0-12359 GCA_004027955.1 Chaetophractus vellerosus
ACAGACATTAATCTGCATTCGTGAAAACAGTCTTGCATTTTTCTCCAGTTAGTGCCGTGTGAAAGTAATTCATAAATAGTAAAGGCTCAGAGTCAGTGCCATCCATTCAAAAGCACAGAAGTTCCGCGGAGCAGAGGCGGCCTGATCGGAGCTGTGAAATCCACCCCCCTCCCTGAAGCCGCAGCGCCATCTGCGGCGGGCGGCTGGACCCCCTCCAAGTACTCATGCCTCCTTCAGAACGTTTATGGGACTGCTTTTTGAAAGTATACTCATTCCATATGCAAAGGCTTGGATATATATGCACACCAACATCCCGTATGCATGCAAAATGTGCAAATGGGCAGAGGAAAATGAGACGGGTTTGACTAAGACAAATTGTTAACCCGAGAATTTCTAAAAGCCACATAGGGGTCCTAGGGAAAAACAGCCTCTCTTAGAACTGGTATCAGGCATTTATTTGCGATTTCAGAAACTGTGGTTTGGTAGAAGTGTAAGAAAAACAGTTTTTAGAACTTAATTCCCCTCCCCCCACCATAGTTTCATTTGAAAACCAACATCTGAAAGATCTCAGAATTTCAATCAGCATAGTCATCACCAAAATTGACCTTTTTTTCCCAAAGCTCCAACCACATATGGACCACATTGGCCTTAGGTGATATGGTACAAGAGAGCTGAAGGACGATCCTCCTTAAATTAACTAAACAGCTACAGGATTCTTTTTAGAAAGGAAAAGTAAGACAAAGAACTATAGAATACATTATAATATAGTTTCAAATAGTTAATATCCTAATAGGATTTATAAATACCTAATAGATCTTGCAACAGATATACCAAGACTTTTTATTAAGATTATATATTTCAGACTAGTTTATAAAATTAAAATGCTTATATTTTTGGACCATACTTAGGTCTAAGGGCTTCCAGATTTAGGGTCAGCATTTCTAAATGAAAATAAATACTGTTTATTCTCCTCCAAAGAATTCAATTTGAATGAACTCAGGCCTATTTATTTGCGAGGTGCTAGACTGAAATAGGGGGAAATCCAGCTGCTCCTTAACATTTTTTTAATCCATAACATTTAAGTTTCTCCCCTCATGCCATCTATGAATAGTCACAACCTGGGACGTCCTTTCACAGATTATCAAGAGTCTTGTAGATACCTGTGTATTTTTCTGGATCTATTACAATGATGAATAATATTCTCTAGACTCAAAGATTCTCATGTGTAATGACTGTGTTCTTTCCTCTGAGTCCCTAGCACATTACTTACTGTCCAAGGAGAAGTCAGACATTAAGTGTAGGTTTTGATAGATAAGTTATTCTAGAACAAGGATATGCTCTGAAGAGGAGGGGTTTGAGAGAGCCAGTCAAGGGTAATGCCCCTGCTCCTTGGGCAACTGGCTGTAAATTCAAATAGGAAACAGTGAAGAAAGAACATGTTTGGGAGTGAGTTCAGTAACTGGGATATGTGAGTGAGATGTTCAGAAGGCAGCTGAATATAGAAACACCCAGGAGAGTGGTGAGGTTCTTTGGGAGTCATGAAACTTTGGATGGCAATAAAAGCCAAGGGAGTGAATGGGATTTCCCAGAAAAAGTTTTGTAGAGGGAAGATAAGGATGGTGTCTGAAGAGAGGAACCCGAGGAGAATGAGAAGGACAAGTGGGATAGGAAGAAAGCAAGGAGAGGGCAGTGTCAGGGAGGCAAGGAAAGAGAGTGCTTCGAGAAGGAAGTTAGCAGGGTTAGAGGCTGTCCAGTCACATAAGGTAATGACTTAAAGGTGGGTGTTTGATTTAGCAATGAGAAGTTCATCTGTGATCTTGATGCTTTGGGGGAAAGTGAAGGTCTCAAGAGCCAGATTACACTGTAGAAGCATGAATGAAGTGGTCAGTAAAAGGAGTCATCAGAAAGAAATAACCCTTTTAAAAAGTTTGACAATGAATGAGGACAGATGGGGGTAGCTAGAAGGATAGGTTAAATCAGTGTTTCTTAAGCCTGTTTGTGTATTAGAATCACCTGGGTCCCATCCCTGGCAATTCTGACTTAATTGTTGTGATGTGGGGCACCATGAATGTTTAAAAGCTCCCCAGGTGGTTCTAATGAGAAGCCAGTGCTGAAAACAAATGAGATAAGAATAATAATTTATTTTAAAAATGGGGTTGAGCAGGACATGTTTAAATGCTGAAGAATGGAGTCATAGAGAAGGAGTGGCTAAAGATATGAGGAGAGAGGGGAGATGGTAAATTGATGGGTAAGGGCTCCAGGAAAGGAGGTGAGGTTGAAATCAGCATTGGTAGAGGCTTTAGATTAAGGAGAAACACTTCTTTTATGATGGTAGGAAAAAGGAGAACACAGAGAGGTGTGGATGGAGTTAGGGTTGAGGTTCTAGCCGGCTGGATGGTGAGTAGGTAGCCTTCTAATGCAGCCTGTATTCTCTGTGAAGTAAGTGGAAAGAGAGAGGCGATGGCAAGATTGGAGTTTGCAGAAGAGTTGGAAGGACCTCACAAGTGCTGAATGCCAGGTTTAGGTTAGAGATCCTGAACTTGTAATGTCACCAGTATGTTAAACTGATCGTTCTTAGCAGACCATTACGAAGTGTGAAAACCATGAGATTTACATTCTTCATAACACATTGGTAGAAGTATTCAAAGTTGAGAAATTTAAGTCCTTGGGGAGCATTCGGTTGGGGGATCATAGTTGCAAATTAACCAGAGAAATCTCTCATAAATAGTTATATTCTCTAAATCCAAAACAAACAATACTCCCCCCCCCAAAAAAAAAACTTGAATGTATCAATTATAAAGAGAATATAAACAGACCTCTACATATTTTAATTGCACAAAAAATACGTACTCTATATTTTCATCATTTGCTTCCTAAAAACATTCCCTCTACCCTGTGTTTTCAGTGAGACACTTGTAAAATTCCTTATGCCTACTGAAACTCTTTCCCCATTTCTCATATTTGCTTTACCAAACACTCATTGCCTTTTTGATTATATAGTCGAGTGACCTGGTATTTGTATATATACGATCTGAAAGTTTTGAAGTTGTTTAGTAAAAAAAAAAAGTATATCAAAGTGAATCCACATAGATAACATGCAAGAAAATTACAAATTTTAGCAAAAGATCTATTGATAACATGATACAATTCCCCTTTATTCAATAAATCAGCACAGAACTAAAAAAAAAAAAAAGTGGATCCACAAATACTTGAATTTTCTGGTAAGGCCACTCCAGGTTGCTGAGCAGAGTAACCAACTGTTCAGTTTTGCAAGGGACTGAGGGGTTTCCTGGGAGGTGGGACTTTCAGTGTTATGGTTTGAATTGTGTTCCCCAAAAAAGACAGGTTCAAGTTCTAACCCCATGAATGTGAAGTTATTTGTAAGCAGGATCTTTGAAGATGTTGTTAGTTAAGATGAGGCTGTGATCCAATATGACTGGTATCCTTACAGGAGAGGAAATTTGGACACAGAGACAGAGAGACAGAGAGAGGGAGAGACAGCCACATGACTGAGGCAGAGAATGAGGTATGCCCCAACTGAAGAAATGAGTTTTATTTGTACAAGGCCTCAAAACATGTGTGCTGATTTGATGAACAAATAAAATGAAGACAAAGCAGATTCCTTTACTTAAATAACTAAAAGCATCTCCCAGTCACCATCATTTTTCTGCTTCCACTATAATTTAGCAACTATGTACATTGCAACACTGGGTACATGAGGCACAGTGGAAGGGCTTCACATTGTTTGGTTCATTTACTTCTCACAACAACCTTGTAAGGAAAGTAAAGCTCAGAGAAGATAAGCAATTTGCCCAAGACCACACAGCTATTATTGTGACAGATTAAACAGACATATCTTACCCTCTCTGAAGAACTGCAGGCTGTATGTACATAAGAAAGGGAGAAGAGGAAAGGATATTTAGTACAGAAAGGTCCTAGAAGGGATGGTTAGAGTTGGAAGAAAAAATGTGGATAGTCAAAGAGACCTATCTTCCCCAGAGGCCAAGGACAATGGAATCAGAAAATACTGTAAAAGAGATTGGAACTTAATTTAATTTCATTTTACCCTGGATAAAAATAATAGCCTAGGCATCTGGCATAGGTGTCCTTCTCGGTTCCTAGGAGACCACTGATAGTTCCATTGACTGTACAATGACAGACACACACCCTCCTCCTTTTTATCCTGATTGTGCCTGGTTTTGATTGTCCCCAAAGTGCTCTGCAAATCGTATACTGTGTCCTTTAGGCTGTATACCCTAAAGGCTGTTAGGTTATACTGTTCCCTCTATCTGGAATTCCCTTCATCCCTTTGTGAGCATGGAGATTGGCACTACTAGTTAATTGATAAGCCAAGTGAAATAAATACTGAGACTGAATTCAAGAATTTGGTCTAATGATATTCACGTACTGAGTTGTTGTTAGATAACATTGACTGGGGTATGTGAAATAGAAGCATTTTAAAACAAAGATTCCTAAAAGATGAGCAATGAATTACAAGTGAGCTTTTGTATCATCTAAGCCATTCTCGTTGAAATCCGTGACCTAGTTTATCTTACATTCTGTTGCCATAGCACTGGGGTTAAATGTGTAACTAAAGAAAATTTATTTCCAGTGTAAATCTTAATTTTTATTGTGCCCTGCAGTGTTGCATGGATGATGCCTGTGTGATAAATCTAGTAGTTAGAAGATTCCAGGGGGAGTTTTGAGAGTTAAAGTATAATGGCCTCTCTCAATGAATAAGATAATATATTTTCTGCAAATATGTATCATTTTCCTAAAGAAGTAAGTGACTTTATGAATGCCCACAGGCACAAAAGAAACAGCCTTTTCTGACTGCTTCAGAAACAGTCTTCAATTTACTTGGGGCATATCAGTAATTTCCTCAAAAGAAAAACATTATTTATCTTGGAATAGCTTCAAGCTCAAAGACAAATGCTTGTCCCCCAAATGTTTTAATGCCTCATTTGGTTTGAAAATCAATCCCACAGTAAGGTATGCATTTAGAGTTCTCCAGACCTTATCTTTATAAAAAATAATCCAGCTGGCGAACAGATCTCCTGTCCATGGTAGGGTATATGGGTGGGTGGGTGGGGGAGGGGGCCCGACCAAGGTAAAGGGCCAACATTCCCCAGCATTCTCTGTAAGAGGGTACACTTCCTTCTGAAATGGTAAGGCTATTTATTTATTTATTTATTTTTTGAGGTACTGGGGCCGGGGTTTGAACCCAGGATCTCATAGGTAGGAAGTCGGCACTCAACCACTGAGCCACATCGGCTCCCCTGAGTTGGTTTCTTTGTTGTTTGGTTTTTTTGTTTGTTGTTTGGTTTTAGGAAGCACAGGGAACCGAACCCAGGACCTCCTATTTAGGAGGCAGGCACTCAACGTTTGAGCCACATCCATTCCCTAATCTATTTTTATTAGAGAAGTTGTGAGCTTACAAAACAATCATGCATAATGTGCAGAACACCCTACAGCACCTCTCTACCAAACCCTTACATTGTTGTGGGACATTTTTTACAGATTATGAAAGAATATGATCAGGTTATTACCACTAACTATGGTCCATAGTTTACATTGGTGTTTTTTTTCCATATACCCCCTAATACATTAAGTATTATATTTTTTTAATGAGAGAATCCTCTTATATTTGCACTGTTAAACACAGTCCCTCTTCTACCACGTGGTTCACTGTGTTATATAGTCCCATGCCTTGTACATTCTATCCAAAGTGTACACACAGTGGCTCTCACTTTCATCACATAGTTGTGCAGTCTTTGCCCATGTAAACCTTTCAACGTTTTCCTTAGCCCAAAAGAAAAATCCCATACCCCCCTATTATTGACCCTTAGCGTCTGTGACATTGATACAAGAATACTACAATATTGCTGTTAACTATAGTCCATAAGTTACATTAATTGTACTTTTCCCATGCACCACTATATTCTTATTACCTTGTAATAATGGCGTACATTTCTTCTTGTATTTGTATTATTAACCATAATATTCATCCATCTCTGGGTTCACTCTGTTATTCAGTCCCTAGACTATTCTCTAGCTTTCTTTCAATTGACGTTTACATCCCTAGTCTACCCCCTTTCAGCCACAATCCAATTTATAAACCAGTCATGTTAGTTCTACTCACTATAATGTACCATCAACTCTATCCATGAAATAGTAAGGCTTTCTTTCACTACACCGTATACTTTTTTTCTATATTGTATGCATTTTTAAAAAAATATTTATTTTATTTATTTCTCCCCTCCCCCCATTGTTTGTGCTCAGTCTACTCTCTGTGCCCATTTATTGTGTGCTCTTCTGTTTTTTTTTTTTTAGGAGGCACTGGGAACTGAACTTGGGACCTCCCATGTGGGAGCGAGGCTCTCAATTGCTTCAGCCACCTCTGCTCCCTGCTTGTTGTGTTTCTCATTTTGTGTTTCCTCCTTGTGTCTCTTCGTTGCATTGTCTTATTGAGTCAGCTTGCCATGCCAGCCTGACACATCAGCCCGTCATGGCAGCTCACTGTCTTGCTTGTCTTCTTTAGGAAGCACCAGGAACCAAACCCAGGACCTCCCATGTAGTAGGTGGGTTCCCAACTGCTTGAGCCACATCTGCTTCCCTGTTGTATGCATTTTTAAAGTCTCTTTAAGTCTGGAAGTTTATTGGGGCATATTCACCTCAGACACTTATTCTTTGGCCTATATAATATACAATTTTTTTTTGGTTCCTTCCTTCCTCCCTCTCTCCTTCCCTCCCTTCCTTCCTTCTTCTCTCCCTCCCTTCCTTCCTTCCTTCTTTCTATCCATCCATCTCAATTTGAGTGTGTTTCAGCAAGAGGAGCTCTCCAGTTTCACTCACCCCACCACTATCTTATGTCCTATACATGGCACAATTCATTCAGTGAGGTTACTTGCCTGGACCTTGTTACCTTTATCTTAAATGTTTTGGAGAAAGGGCAATATATAAATTTATAAATTATGTTGAGCAGTATTATTATTACTCATCCTGTATTCATTTGTATGTAAAATCTGTTTATATTATTTAGTTTACTATATTTGAAATCTGTCTTCCCTTTTAAGATGAGTATTTTTGCTTTATTGCAGGTGACAGGGGTCTCTTTTAGGCCTACAGAGGGAAGTAAGGAAGCCCTCAGGCCCTCTCAGCACCTCTATAATTTCCCTTTTCTAATTTAGGTCTGCTGGTGAGTTCAGGTTTGTGGTTTCCACCTCCTCTCTGTTTGCCTCCCTGTTTCTGTATCACTCTACTGGGTGTGTCTTTTTCTGGGGTTTTATGTTCAAACTCTCTGAGAAGGAGAATCCAGTATGGAGAGCCTAAGCCTGCTTGCTGAGGTTTGCCTATGGGCTTGATGCAGGACCCTACTGTCCAAGGATGTGTTGGCCAGAGCTGCGGTGTGACATGACTCTGCATGGCAACTAGTAGGCAAGAAACAGTCCTCGGCTGCTGGCTCAAACCAGAGACTCCTCTGGTACAGAGGAAACCCAAAATCATCCGTGCTGAAGAGCATACATCCTGGAGTCATACTGTCTGGGTTCACAACTTGACGTCACCACTTATTGACTGTGGGATATAAAGTGAGTTAGTTCACTCATCGGTGCCTCAGTTCGGCATCTGTCAAACGGGGATAACAATGCATAGGTCATGGGGTTGCTGTAAGGATTAAATCAGACGAGATATGTGAAGGGACTACCACAGTCCTGCACATATATCAAGCACTCAATAATGCTCATTATTGCAGTAATAATTATTATGATCATTATTTGGATACTTCCAAGGCTCTAGTACAGTATTTTTCACATAGCAGCTTCTCAACAAATATTTGCTGAATGAATATATGAACTACTGAATGAATCAAGTAGTTTGGCTGAGTAATCTCTCAGGTGGTATTTTAAAACATTACTTTATACCCTGAAACTAATATAAGTACTCCATCTCTTCTTTTGAAAGAAATTATTTCCATAATGAGATTTGCATTTCAAATAGGCTTTAAAACAGAGGAGCCTTGTTTTGTTTTTTACCCCCAGAGCAGGTCTGGATATTGTTCTACATAAGGTCCCAGTGAAAAGCTAACCGTGGCTATAGTTCTCTTGGAACAAATTTAGGTGTCCAGCTCAATCTCCACAGCTTCAAACAACTGGAGAGTCCATTTCTGGGATTTTGCATAAAGCCCGCACACCCACTGACTGGCCCCATATGTTGCTTGGAGCATTTCTTTTGATAGGGGACAATTGTGAATATCACTATACCACATTAATAAGGAAACTGAAATAGAGGTGGCCAATATGATAGATGGAAAAATAAAAAAAGTCATGCCACAGGAAGTGGATGTGGCTCAAGCAGCTGGGTGCCCACCTACCACATGGAAGGTCCCAGGTTCAGTTTCCCGTGCCTCCTAAAGAAGATGAGCAAGACAGTGAGCTGACGCAACAAGATGATACAATGAGATGACACAACAAAGAGACACGATAAGGAAACACAATGAGAGACAACAAGTGGGGAGCAGAGGTGGCTGGAGTGAGTGAGCGCCTCCCTCCCACACGGGAGGTCCCAGGTTCAGTTCCTGGTGTCTCCTAAAAAGAAGATGAGTACACAACGAACGGACACAGAGAGCAGACAGCGAGCACAAACAACAAGGGGGGGGGGAGAAATAAATAAATAAAATAAATCTTTAAAAAAAGTCATGCCACGTAATTAATAGTTCTTTAATAGTGAAACGTACTATATTCCATTGTACTGTGACTCACTATGTCTCCTTATGTTCCATGGTTCTACCTAGGGAAGGTGGGGTACTGGGAAATATGGTCATTGTCTGGATAGCCACTTGCCAGCAACAACTCTATCCTATAGAAGGGGAGCACAAATCTTTGGTGGCCAGCTAGTTGTCTCTGCCACAGTCTGCCCCTTTGGCCACCAAATATCCAGGTTCACCCTTGAGAAGACACTAGCCCCATCCTGAAAGGAGATGACCTAAAAGTCTGGTGGTCAATGAACTAAAAAGGCAAGTATTCTGCACCACACCCCCACCCCCAACACACATACCCTCAGTACATGTAGGGACTGGAGACTTGGAATAAAATACTCCCATTCAGAAAAGGAAAACTAGAAGACACAGAGCTGTCACTATCACATGGCAGTTATAAAATCCTGGTAGGTGAGCATTGTGAAGGCTTCCTACGTCATGGACAGAGGAAGTTTCTTGATTAGACTTTGATTCTGCTCTCTGGGAGAAGACCTCTTGCCTATTTTGCTCTATGGTCGCTGGCTTCACTCCCTGGGAATTCTTATTTATTCATTACTCTTCATGGACACATCTGAGGAGACTTTTGGGGAATGTGCTCTCCTTGGGGGTGATACAGTTTTTGAAGTCTGCTTCCCACTGACATAAGTTTGGGAATCTAAAGGTTGTTTCAAGGTTAGGGAAAAAAAAGGTTCAAGGTTTATTTAATCCAGAATTTTTTTCCAAACAATTCCCTCAAAAACTCAATAGGCTTTTGATTATATTTGTTTCCAGTTAACCATTTCTTAGATATAATTCTCAAGCCTGGTTAATTTCTATGCTTTCATTTCAGCTCATAAACAGGTGGTTCTTGCCTGAGCTTATCTCCTTCCAACAACTTGATAAATAATGTCAGCCCTAAGAAACACACACTATAACATTCCCTTATCCATCCTCATCCTCTAGAGCTGGGCTCAGTAGGCACTTGGTCTGACTTTCAATTTCTCACAGCCTTCAATTTTACCAAATGCTTTGCTCCTGCATTGCATGACTTTATATTCCCACCTTCAATATCTGTTTCCCTGTGGCCCAACCACCAAACCAATACCATATACTTAAGGTTTTTGTTGTAATAGGACCCATTTCAAAGTGCCAATTTCTGTGTTGTTTAAGGCAGCATTAATTGCTATAATTATAAATCTTGAAATCTGGGTGGCTTAACAAAATAAAAGTTTTTTTTCCCATAATTCAGTGACATCCAATCAATTTGTGTCTGTGTGTGTATGGGGGGTGTATATCAGCTCTCCAGAGCCATTCAAACTGACAAAGATTCTACCACCTTCAAACTGTTTTCCAAGATTATCTGAATGTTGGCATCCAGCCAGTAGATACAGGAAAACATTGAGTGGAGGATGATGTAGGACGTTTTCATGGACCAGGCCAGTAAGGAATATTCAAAACTCTGCCTACATTCCATTTAATGAAACTCAGTCACATAGTTACACATATAAGAGTGTGGAAAATGTAGTTTAAATGTGTTCACAGGAGGAAGGGGAAACAGGCTGTCCGTTGATGAAATTCCTTAGAATACAGTCTGAAGAAAGGACTGAATCCTGATTTTTTTTTTGATAAGTATAAACCCAAGACAGTGAGAGTGAGGAATAGAGAAATTGATGTGAAGTAATACAAAATAATGTATTAGCATTCTAGCTACTGCTTCATGATGAACTGTGAAAAGATGTACTAGATCACCTGGCAGGTATATCTACTGGGCATACAAGGTGTCTCTGGTTAGGGTGGTTGGAGAAATGGTGCCTCTGAGAAGTCTTTAGAATGGAGAATCTATTTTCCCAGATCTTTTCCATCTACTGCCATTAGTCAAGGTTCACTCCAGTGGGGACTTAACTCCCCTGCACTCTAGGTTGTGTTATATAGCCCCTTAAGTGACTGCATAGGATACCAGATCCCTCACCTTGTGGACTTAATAAAGTCCAAAAATGGCAGGGAAGTCAGAAACTCCAGGCTGTATGATGGCAGACAAAGGAGAGAGTCCAGTACTCCCTGTACAAGGGATTGTTAGAGGCCCCAAGGCAATAGTAGTATAGCGTAGGAAGCTAGTGGGCTAGGGGCATCTGAGTAGCTTATAACATTTGTATATGATACATAGACTTGGTGAATATCTAGTCAGGCTCTGCCACACAACAATAAACAGCCTCAACTGGCAATGCTTTCTCAATACCATAGATTTCCAGAGTAGAATTGCTGGGTTAAATATATATATATCAAGATTGAATTTTACTGCTTACAAAAAACCCTGATCTAAGTAGTGGCATAAGCAATAACAAGGAATCAGGTGGTAATCCGGTTGAGTGGGTGCAGCCACTCAAGGAACTAGACTATTTTTATCTTCCTGGTCTGCCATTCTTAGCACATGGATTTTTGTCCCCCTGCTTACAAAATGACTGCTATGCCTAAAGGCATTGGGCATACATTCCAGAAAGGGAAAGGTGGAAAGGAGGATGAGAAAAGGGCAATAGCAGGCTGAGTATGTCTCTTTTTAATAGGAAAAAAGTATTTCCTAGTGGCCCCACTTCTACCTCCACCTCCTTGGCCAGAATTGTATCACATGACAGCCCTCAGCTGCACAAGAGTCTGGAGGAGCATATTCTAACAAAATCGAGGCTATCTTAGAATGGAAATAGAGAACTGATTTTGGGTAGGCAATTTGATTTGCATTGTCTGTCAGAAAGGTAAACTCATTTTTAATTTGCCAAATTTTCTTCCACAAAACCATGAGCAGTGGATAAGAAAAATCTTTTACCCATATCCCGGCTGGCAATACATATCACTGCTCTAAAGTTGTGGGATACACACACACACACACACACACACACACACACACACACATATACATCCCCCCCCCCCAATCTGCTGAGTGTAACATGACATAATGGAAATGTTAAGCCTTTAATTCACAGATTAGAATCAGGCTGTTATAGATTCAAGTTGATCTGGTTCCTCTGAAGAGTTGAACTCTATTGAAATAGGCAAAGTACATCATAGATCTTTATTTGGATAGAATCTATTGTCTACCTACTCCCTTTTTTCCCCCCAGCACATTCTTTACCCTGCATATCCAGTGTGCCATGGCTGTATGTGCCATATCATTTTTTAGAGTATCCTTAGATCTTGCTGCTTCAAAAGGAACTAGATAGTATTTGGTGTAAGAAAACACTTCTCCAGTATTTCAAGTTTGCTATCTCCAATATCTTCATTGTCACCATCACCAAAAAAACCTTCTGTCATAAGCATCATTGCTTATCATATTTCTTTAATTTACCCTTCTGAAAAAAGTATAAAAATTCCTACCATTTTAGATTATCTTCTACTCTAACTTGTATTTATTTTTTGTTTTTCTTCTTGACTCAGAAAGTCAAGAAGGGCAGACCACTCACAAAGTGTATTAATTTTTCTCAGCTAATTCCCTTTGATCAATTCAATTTTTAACATTTTAATCTAATTAACATTTTAAACTTTTAGCTTTCTTATTTAAATTGTTTAAGTATTTTTCTTAGGCACAACTCTTTCTAACCTCATCATTATTGTTTCTTTTTTTTTTTTTTTAAAG